>JAXGGA010002209.1:0-128102 GCA_038373865.1 Uloborus plumipes | reverse complement strand
AGCTCGTTTCCCTTTATCAGATCGAACAAGAAGTGCTGTGTGGAAATAACTTTAGTTTCGAACGAGGCCATTTATTAAAAGCATCTTGCGCCATTTTCTTTTTTAGCTTTTCCATTTTGGAAATTTAGCTTCGTATCGGCGGTAGCATATGGTGTGCTCGCGAAAGTGTAACCTAAAAATGCATAAATAAAAAATTCCATTCCTGGCCAATTTATCTTAAACATCCATCGGAAATAGTCTCATCTTCTAGCTTTTTGAACTCTATAATTAGCATCGATTTTTGAGGAGCGAAAGAAGGGGAAACAAAAAAGAACTTTTTTTTTTTCTCTTCCCTGACTGGTTAATATGTAGTTTTTGTTTTGGTATCTCGCAACCTGCCCGCCGCGATCTTTTTCTTTGTAATTCTTTCGCTCAATAGGGATGAAAAAAAGTCTGTGGGGAAAGCTAACGGTAGCAGCGACATCTATGTGCAAACTTCGGACGTTAAAGTGCTCTCTACTTGCTTTATTTCCTATCTTGCAGGGTGCAGTTAACTGATGAGTTCCTGGTTTTCCCTATTCCATATTCTGACTAAAAAAAATTCTGTTGTCATACAAATTAGCTTAGCAAATAAATTAATCATAATCAGGCCTGTCTTTTAGAAGGGTCAGTGGGGTAATTATTAGGGATGCACCGATAAACAAATTGGCCGATTACCGATTAATCGGCAGTTGATAATCGGCCGATTAATCGGCTGAGCCGATTAATGATGAGGATGATTGTTTTTAATTTTACCATCACTGTTTTTTCTCTCTTATATAATTCGAAGTTAGAAATAACAAGTAATTTATTTCCGAAAGAAGATTTTTTTTTCCATTTTCCTAGTTTTCACAAAATAATTTCAATATTTTATCAAATATCTTAGAACCAATTTTCATATTATTTTCAATAACAGTATTGACACATTGTTAGAGTTATTTTATTGGACATAAAAATTCAAAAAAAGGGGAGGGGAGTCTGTGGTGAGCACTCCAATTTAGGAGTATTTTTAATTCATACTTTTTAATAATTAGTAGCCTTTAATTCAATACTTTTATTCTTTCGAAATTAGAGGTTAACTAAAAGCACTGTGCTAAGAGAAAACTATCGCCACATGAAAAATATTGCAACATTGTCTATGTATATTTATTCTAAGTAGGATAATTAATTTAAAAAAAACTTTATATCAACTGTAAGGATTATTATTACTGTTAATAAAATTATTCATCATAGTTTCTTAGTAAAGGTATACTTTAAAGAATAATATTTGAAGAATATTTTTTCCGCCGATTAATCGGCCCGATTTTGCCGATTATTAATAATCGGCAAAGTGGCCGATTATGGCCGATTAATCGGTACTGCCGATTAATCGGTGCATCCCTAGTAATTATCCCTCTCCTCCCCCAACAATGCTAACTTAATGTTTTAATTGATGTGGAGTTTATTTTTTCGGTAAAATTTGCACTGAGTTTGCATCGATGACAAAACATCGACGTTAGAAATTTAAGCATCGATGGTATTGATATATCGACCAAAAAACATCGATCTCCTTCCAAACATTGATCTTTTTTATTTCTTCATATATTTTACGCAGATATTTGAATGTACAGGAAACAATTAGTTAATCACTATCACTTAATATAAAAATATATATATAGAGAGATTGTTAATAAGTTAATCACTTAACAATCAGTTAATCACTCAATTGGACATATTTTTCTCTGTCCTCTGAAAAAGCATTACCGCAAGATATCGAAGTTAGATAGGAAACTTTTTCTTGTGAGATAGATAGTAACTAGTAGCTACTGATTAACGTATGAAAAACTTCTTTATGTTTTTTTCCCCTGAAATAAAAACACTGACATTGAAAAAAACAACAATGTTCAAAAGGATTGACCTTAAAACATCGATGGTAACGATAAAAAAAAACTTTTCCTAATAAGATGGATACTGCAACGACTGATTAATGGTTCAACTTTTCACCGCATATTTTAATGAAACTTTTTTTGCTGAAACATATAGACGTCAAAAAAACATCGAACTCTAAACGACAATATTAAAAAAAAAAAAAAAAGTGTAAAACCTTGATGGTCACTTTAGAAAACTTTTTCTAATGATATAGATACTGCAAATACTGATCAACGATGTAAAACATTTAAGGAAAAAAATAGCTACCATGATTTTAACCCTTTAGTTCCCAAATTAATTTAGCAAATTTTGAAAATTAGTAGGATTTAAGGCCCCCTACGCCTTAGGGCCCCTAAGAAAACTATTTCCGATAGCAGGTACCATCTGTCGGCTTCTCAGCGAAGCACAAGGAGTGGTACTTATTATACTAAAATGCAACTTAACTTGACACTGAACGTCACTACGGGCGGAGCCAATAAGAGCTCACAAGCAGTCAGCGATCTCCTCTAATTCGCCAAGTAGGCTGTGACGTTTTATCTAGCTCGTTTTTCATAGGCTAACGTCACGCTGACGTCACGACGTTGTTGTCAAGAAAGGTTGCAGTGTAGTATAGCATGATTCCAGTTTTTGCATAGTATGCTAAGTAGTAAAGCCTTCATCAACTCACAATCACCCCCTGGTTTCAGTGTTTTAACCCTTTATGTCTCAAATTAATTTAACAATGAATTTTTATATATTTTTTTGTTTTTTTTTTAGTTGAAAATACTTCAAAAAAACATTTTTACCGAGCATAAAAATTTTGAAAATTTTAGGGGTCATAGGCCCCCTACGCCTTGGGGTCCCCAAGAAAACTGTTTCCGATCGCATGTACCATCTGTCGGGTTCTCAGCTAAGTACAAGGAGTGGTACTCAAAAGCTTCAGCATGATTCCAGAGTCATTTAGGATTCATAATACTAAAGTAGTGTAAGCGGAACTTCTGAGTCCGTTGGGGCATAAAGGATTAAAGCAAACTTTTTTGCTGAAATAATTATAAAACATCGACTTCGGCCAACGCCTCCTAAATACCAAATGCCTGTAACTTTCTGGCTTTTAGCACAGAGCAAAATTTCATCCTTGGTTCAGGATACACTGCCATCTACCAGAGTTCTTCGAGAAAGAGAAATTAACGATTGGTTCATTTCTAAATTTAAATTTAAAAATCAACCAATCAAAAAATTTGTTTCGAATATTGTTTGGATCCATCGCCAATAGCTGCAAAATGCAATTGGTTCACGATACACTGCCATCTACCGGAGTTCTTCAAAAAATTAACGATTGGTTCATTTCTGAATTTAAATTTAAAAATTAACCAATCAAAAAATAACAACGACATTATCGGATTGCCGCAAGGTGGCGTTTAAAGTTGAACCCATCTCGACGGTAGCGAAGCAAATGTTATAGGCATTTAGTATTTAGGAGGCGTTGCTTCGGCAAACCATCGAACTCAAAGCAACTGGTGTTTAATAAACATCAACCGTAAGACATCGATGTTTCCATAAACATCGACATCGATGTCGCACCACTAATCAGCCCCATCGATGTTTTAATATCTAATATTGATGTTTCGAAACGTTGATGTCTCATCAACTGTTGGAACAAGTTTTAGAATTATTTAGTTTTTGTTTTCATGTTTTATTTGCATGGCGATGGTCGCCGCTTTGTAAACTTTATTGTTAACATGTTTATTCTAATTTGCATATCATCGTTTCTAAATTGACTTTTTTAAGTGGCAAGAATCTTTTTCTGTATTCATGAAGCTATCAGAATTGTTGTAAGATGCAAATCATAACACGCGTGTGTAGCCACAGTTCTTGTTGTGTTAAAATAAATGTTGTTTTTAATCTCGTAGTCTGTGATGTTTTACTTTATGATGTGCTCCCATAGGCGGCTCGTACAGGGGGCAAGGGGGCGGCTGCCCCATCCTTTCCAAAAGTAAAGGGACCTTGCCCCCTCATTTTTCAAAGTTAAAAATTAATGACAGATTGAAATGACTTTTAAATCAAATTTATTTCAAGAATAAAAGGCTGAAAGTTAAAAAAAAATGTTTTTTCTTGCTCTTTCATAAGAGTGGACCATTGAATGGAAAAGGGAGTGCCTACTGAGACCATCTGTCTTGATATTTGAGGCCATATTACGCATTTTTCAGAGGTCATTTAATCAGTAATTTTAAATGCCAATAATGAAGCAAAATTTTGCACAAAAAAAAGTCAGCTTAGATGTGTTGCCCCTATTTCGTTTGACCCCCTACTTTTTTTGTGCACCAGCCACCTATGAGTAAAGGCCTAGGCATTAGGTAAATGCATGTACTTGCAAAGTTCATTCCCAACACTAACCATCTGTATGAATATTGCAGGCTCTGGGCGGAGGTTTTCCACGTGAGTTCGGCGTCGGGCGCGTCGGCACGATGGCAGCAGGTGTCCGAAGACCTGGTGCCGGTCAACATCACGTGTGTGCAGGACAACCCCGACTGCATATTCCACATCACCGCCTACAACTCGCAGGTAGAGAAGATCTTGGACGTCAGGCTGCGGCAGCCAGGTACGTGATTGTCCTTTTACCTGCCTAGCCTCTGTCGTGTCGGTTGCGTACACTGTATAAAAAGAAAACTGCAATGCTACTAGGAAATGTCTAGAAAACTGGAATACATTCCATATATTTTTCTAGTAACGATACAGTTCCTTCCTAAGTACTGTTATTTGAAGAGAAATTGCATTATTTCAACTGTTTGGTAGAACAAAAATCAATCAAAGCGAAAAGAAAAAAAAATGGCGTTATTTAATTTCATTCTTTATTTTTATTTATTTATTTTTTTACGTGAATTGAATTACTGTAAAATTAGTAAAATTTTCCTACAAAATATTGTTCTGCCGTGTTCTTATTTTAATTTTATGTACATCATTTCTAAAATTAGTAGCGAGTGGCAACAGTTGAACATATTTTTTTCTTAAATCGTTCTAATTTATTTTGGTCAGAGTGGTTTTTTTTTCCTTGCAATTGTAGTGTAAAAATGTTTTTAGAGTTTTGTGCATTCTTTCGTACTAATTCATGAGTGCATTATCTACTATTCGCTAAAAAACGAATTTTCTTGAGACAATGAGTGAAATAATGTTTTCGTGAACTTTTCTGTATTTATTCATTCTATCATTCTACTAATAACAATGTTATTTTTGAAAAAGCTGTATCGCTACTACACCGTGGAAAAAAAATTGTCGCTTTTCTAGGAAACTTTTAGGAAACTGGGATTCCATAAACTTGTCTAGTAGCAATACCACTTCTTCTTAAGTAGCTTGCAACGTTGCTTAAGAAAAAACTATATCGTTTAGCAATATTTTAAATAAGTTCTTAAACATATAGTTGATTCCAGATTAAAAAAAAATAACTCTTAAGATTGACGAAAAAAATAATGGAAATTATTTTCAAAATTTGATACACATGTTGTAATATTTGTAGTTTTCAAAAATATTTCAAGTTATTATGAAATGAAACAATACTTGTAATTATCATTTTAAGTATTAATTGACAACTACTGATGCCTAGTGCAGTACTTATTTTGTTCATATTAGGCATGTTTTGATTTCAAATGCTCAATGCAATTGTGCAAAGTTCATTAGGACAACTGGAATAGCTCATTTCGTTTACTTATTCATTTATTAAGTCACGTGTACGTATTTCTTCATTTAGTAATTCATCTACATTCTTATACTTATTTTTCCACTTATTCATTTTTCTTATTTATTCTTTATTTTATTCACTCATTTATTTTTTCTCATATATTTTCTAGTTCAGTTATTCGTTTATTTTGTCATTGTTAAATCTTTTATTTGTTTATTTGCACATTCATTAGAAGAAATCTACTACTGACCATCAAATAAAAAATATTTCAATACACAAATATTTTAGTTTTCGCTTTACCCCATGGTTTTTCGAGGCGAAAAATTTCCATCTTTTTTTAACCCATTAATGCCTAGCGTCCCTTTTTAGGGACGGTCCAAAAAAGGGTCTGAATTTCCCCAAAATGAGCATTTCAACCAAATAATAGTGTTCAATTAGTACCTTGGTATTGTTTCCATTCGTTATTAACAGATTGCAGCAAATAACCATTGTAAAATGTATTCTGTAGCAGTTTTAATATGACCTTTATCGAAAATGACGTCGTTCACAATCTCAAGAAAAAAAGCCAAGTTTTCAAAGTTATTCCTAGATTCCCAGTTTACCTTAATTAATGATTTTATTTCTTCTTATAAAATGTCTTTTTAAATATTATATCGAAGGAAGAAAAAAAATTTAGTAAAAAAGGTATGTACCCTCTGGGGTCTATCGTAACTTTTAAGGGACGATTTTTCTTCCCTTAGTAAAAAATTATTTTTTACATGATTTTTTTAAATTATTTTTCCCGTCCATTAAACACTGTTTGTAACCAGTATACACAATTTCTTTGGAAAAAAAAATGTCAGGCGTTAATGGGTTAAAGTAAAAAATAATTACTAAAAATGGAAAATAATATTTCAACTCAAGTTATACAACAGACTAGATTATTCCTTCATGTACAATAAGTTTCAGAACAAAGTTCCAATTTGTTCATTTTGTAACATGCAAGTTAGTTTCACTTTGCCCTACATTCCCCTACTGCTAGAAAACCTTTAGAAACCATACAGCTATATTTGGTGCAGTTTACTGAAGATTTTCTGGTAGTACTACACTTTTTTACGGAACAGGACATCTCCGCCGCAAATTTTATCGCCCTCTGCCCCTCATGGGACATCTCCTCCGCGACTCCTATCCCCCGTTTGCCTTGCACACTGCACAGGACAAATCCGCCGCGACATTTCCAAGGGTTAGAAAGGGTTTACTGGTTTAAAATTTTCATACTTGGCAACACTTCTTCTTTTGGCGACAAAGACCTAATTTAAAAAACGGAATTTATTCCAGGACTACTTAGGGGGGAAATCGCAAAGAAGTCAAAAAAGAACACAAGGCAGTGCAAATCAATTTCAACTTCGCCAATTTTACTCCGCCAAATATTGCACTCTACCAGCTCAATCGGCGGATTTGTCCTGTTTTATAGGAATGATGGGGAGAGACGCGGCGGAGATGTCTCATGGGGTGGGGGGGGGGGGGAATATAGATAAATTTTGCAGCGGAAATGTCCTGTGCCCGTATTTTAGTGTAGTAGAGTGGAATAAAAATTTTCTTCCTCAAGACATTTAGAAAGTTTTTTAAAACAGAAATATATTTTAAATATTAATTTGTTTCTGACAAATTGAAGTTTTGGCATTCAAAAAATGTTACCAGGTTTAAATGTACTGTTTTATTTATTTAATTTTTTTCTCTCTTTTCTTTTTTTTTCTCGTTTTTAATTTTTATGCTCTATAGTTTATTACCCCGTCTTCCAATAGTTTTGATTCGATCTCTTCAAAATTTTTATACATACTATTTATTATACAGAAGGAACTCATAAATCGTATACTAGAATAAATGAAGAAGCATCAAAAAACAAATTATTAATGCAGTAAAAATGTGCGTAATGAGCTCTTTGCACGTTTTTCGTTCTTAGTTCCAAACTGTAGAGCAGAAAAAGACGTGAAAAACGATACCTATGTTTAAATTATACGATCTCTGTGAGAAAAGATATTAATATTTAAAGTTGGCTTTAAAAATTTCGCGGGAAAACACTGCAATCAAGATGGCCGCTGATGTGACGTCACAATGCACAGCGGCGCCGCGCCAATCGCAAGTAGAAGACCGATTCGGCTTGCGTTTTAGAGTTGTGGTTCCCTACTTTTGATAAATACTAACTATTTATAAAAGTTAGAGCATGGCAGAGACTAAAAAGGGTAGTTATAAGTATTATCTTGTCCCTTGTTGCAAAAATACAACTTATAATACGTCTGACAAGCTATTTTTTAGTGTTCTAAAAGATCCTGCCAAACGAAAAGCATGGATAAATGCAATGAGAACGGATGAGAAAAAGAACAATAAACTATCCAACAAAACCTCTCATTGGTGCTGTGAGGATTACTTTTCGGCAAGTAAATAAGTCATTTCTAATTTCAATGTTAAATATTAAGAAATAATTTAGCTTTTTCGCCGTGTGAGAATAATAGGAACATCTTTAGCAGTAAAAATATCAAAATTGAACTAGTTTTTATACTAATTGATAGGGTAATAATTATTAAATATTAGTTTCTGATTTCATAACAAAGATAAAAAATTAATAGTGAATCCAGTTCATTATTTAATTGACTTTTATCACCCAATTTTAAACAAATTATATCTATTAACTATAATAACCATAGAGGCCAATTTATCTGTACCTTGTATTGCATGGTGTAGTTGGTTTTTCACATCACTATTTTCATTTTTACTATAAAAGCTCCTTTTTTCTTCAGCAGGCCCGAATCGCGAAAGTTTTAGCCTCGAGAATTTTTTTTCTCAAGTTTCGGTTTTGTAAATTTAAAATTCGCGAAATTTTCCGCTTGCGAAATCGCCGATTTCTCAGTTTCCACGAAAATTACAGCTTGCGAGACTAAGTTATTTTACAGTATTTTCTTCACTGCTTCAATCCCCCCCCCCCCAAAAAAAAAGAGTCATTTGTCCTTTAGCTTAAAATTTTATTTATTTATTTATTTTTATATTGAAATGCTGCACAATGAGCGCTTTAATAGAGGTAATCATTAAGCAAGTAATTAAATCAATTATTAAATGTTAACTTCATGATCAATGAAAAAATAATAGGAAGTAGATTTTAATCCAGTTAATAAGGTTTTTATTGGATCATGTTGATTAAGTAACAGAACTTTGGCAGGTAGAAATTAAGCTTTACATTCTTGTAGTTTGGAATTATGTGTTGGAAATTGTTTTCCAAATTACTATGCTTTATTTCTTAGTTTTTCATTTCCACAAAGAGGTCTGTATTTTATTTGTCTATTTTTGTGTTACACAAAAAAAAAAAGATTGAATTGAAAATTACGACATGCAATTTTTTTTATTTTATTTACTTGGATGCTGCATAATGCAATGGAAAATTAAAGTATGACAATTATGAAGCTAATGTAATTAAGTATTAAAAATTAAGCAGTAGTTATTTGATTTATAACTCAGTACACAGGAAATCAATATCGAGTTTAGTTATAGCATTCCACTGATTTTAGATCAACCAAGGTTTTTATTGGATTATACTGTGCACACAGTAGAACCATGGAAGCAATTTAATGAAGCTTTACAATTTTATACCTTATAATTATGAGTTAGATTTCTTTTCCAAACGACTATTTTTCAGCTCTGAACTTTTCATTTCCAAAGAGAGAGCTGCATTTTATTTTCATTTACTTTAATGTTACATAATACACTAATGAAAGAATGGTAATTATTGGGCAAATCAGAAAATGCAATTAATTATTAAACATTCACTCCTTGTTCATGATAAAGATAAAAGGAAGTCAATGTCAAATTCAATTAACATTCTGTTGGTTTTGACCACCAAAGGTCATATTTTTCATATCAGAAAAACCAAGAGAGTCTAATAATGATAGCGAAGTTTTCAGCTAGAAAATAACCATGCACAGTAGATATGTACTTTATTTTATTTTTAAGTAATTCAATAAGGTCATTGAAACAAGTTATAGCATATCTTTAGAGTAAAAACCATGAGTGTATTCCCAATTTAAAATTATAAACGAGAAAAATGTTCGAACGTACTAATTTAAACTCCTTCGATATAATGCTC
The DNA here is from genome assembly GCA_038373865.1 of Uloborus plumipes. Lineage (NCBI taxonomy): Eukaryota > Metazoa > Arthropoda > Arachnida > Araneae > Uloboridae > Uloborus > Uloborus plumipes. Next base: position 118,410 of record JAXGGA010002209.1, on the reverse strand, counting down.
ACATTCCACTGAGGCTGCAGATGTAAAAATGTAATGAAAATACTTTTTTCCGTTTCAGTAGTTGAACATTCTTTTTTGCGTAGGAAATCCATTAAAAACTTGATGGAAAATGGGCATTTCTACGTTTTGCAACGGCTAAGAAAAATTGTAGAACCGGCACTGAGCGAAGTAAACAATCTCACATCTGCCGAAGACACAATATTTGGTACTCATAACTGTCTATTACAATCTAGAAGGGACACAGCATTTATTAAACACAATAAAAAGCTATATTAGAAGTTTGAAGAACATTATTGAACCTGACAAAAACACCGATCATTGCTTTCGCCAGCATACTACCGTAGCGATAACGTAAACAAAGTAGCAAAGGGCACAGTGACGTCAGGCCAATCACGTTGCGTTTTCGCGTCACGTGACTTTTCGTCAATTTTCTCTCACTTTAAAATTGAATATTAATTAACACAAAGCTTTTTTTGCATGGAAAAGCATATTTTCGGAAATAGTGAGTCATAATTCGTCGAAATCACCTTAAATATTGCATATTCCTCACAAGTGCAAACTGCTCATTGTATTATTAAAAATAAAACGATACAGATAATAGCTAGCAATATTTTGAAAAGAACGGCAATCTGAATCCCTCTTCTCTCTAACCTCACAGAAAATAGCCTATAATTGCATTTTGCAGAGTTCAATGTAGAAATATTTCTGGAGAGAGCTTGCTCTTAAAACTTCAGTTTCGGAAAAATAAAGCCCTATCCACTCCTTTCCTTTATGTTAACGAAATTGCCAAAATAGCTGTTTTTGACATTAATAGTAATAGTAATAATAAACTACTGGCGAGTTCAGATCTCTCCCCTCTTTTCCTTACAGCACCAAAGATCGACTATAAAACTGCGCTTTTAAGTTCCATTTTGAAACACATCTTAATGGGTGGTTGTCAGATCCCCTGCCTCCGTCCATTCTCTGACGTTACTAAATCCTGCATAAAACTGCCGTTTTAGGGTTCTAGTCTGAACTTTTTCTTAAAATCGTTTCTAGGGTGTGTGCTTAGGACTCTCCTGGACATCGCAGAAAAACACGCACACAAACTGATTTTTAACGTTACTTTTTTACTTCCTTTTACGTAGTACAAGAAGTATTGTAATCTGGAAAAAAGTTTCACTCAAATTTCGGTCTGAGCTTCTAGTTTGGTACGTAGGCTCTGAGGGAAGTCTAGTTTTGCTCCTTCCCTTGTAGGTGCATTCGAATGTTCCCTAGGGGGTGGTTTACCTCTGTTTTGGGGTAAATCAGCGTTAATTTCAATGCAGACTTAAGTGATATGGATTGGCACGACGACTTGGCGAAATATCGCTAAGCTTTTGGTCGCTAAGTTTTTGCCGCCAAGTTTTGCCGCTAGTTTGACGACATATCATCAAGTTGGCTACAAATTTGGCATTTTTTTTTTTATAATTTGGATTCAATTTGGCGATATTTATAAAATGAATCATTGTAAAAGTTTTTTGCGTTTATTCGTGATAAACTGCGGGAGTGTAAATAGTTGAATTGTTATCTTGCTCACTCAATTTTAACAATAAAGGCATCTATTGTGGCATTTAAACGTAAAAGGAAGTGGTGTGGTGCTTACATCAGATTATTTTACGCAATGACAAGTTGCAAAATGTTTTCTTTTTGGACCTAAAGCGTCGCATCATCACTCTTTCAAATTGGCTGCCAACTAACGGATCGCGTCTCGGAGCCGTTTCATTTCACTTCACACCTCCAGGGTCCCCCGTACCTACCACAGCTTCGTGGTTTACCGGGATAGGGCCCTGAAGGGCGCTCTGTTCTTAATTTTGAACCAGAACCTAGGGTCGAGCAAACCCTAGGCCCAGCACCCCAGAGGTATCGTTTCACTTGGAGGACTTTGTGACCACGACATTTTTAACGCCTCCCAGCCACCATTAATCAAGGCGGTGGATCTTTGATCGGCTGGGATCGAACCCGGGTCCCTCCGGACACGAGTCCGATGCCTTACCGATCGGGCCACCACGGCCCTCTCGGAGCCGTTGCAGGACATGGTGGCGCAAGAGGCGGAGTCAGCAACTGTCCCGCTGCACCACCATGCAGGACATGGCCAAAACTCATGGATGCCAAAACTCATATTTGTGTGTGTGGGGGGGGGGGGGGCACCAATGAAAAATTGCTATTTGTTTTCTTTTTAGACCTCAAACGTGTGCTCTCTATTTCAAACTGACAGTCTGCCAACGTCTCGCGTTCCGAAGCTTCACCTCCCCGGACTTACACACCGGCTCATACAGCGTGGTACTGGCGCCACCTATAAAGTTGCTGGAAACCAATATGTGGTGTATGGATGTGCGATGTGCGACCCAAACGGGGTTTGAACTAGGGAACTTGGACATGGTAACCCAGGACTTTATCCATTGAATCGAAAGAACTTCAAGGTTCGGGGACAACTTTGGGTCATGTGCTCTATGATGTACACCAAACACTTATCGCAATTGCGAGAAACATAATTTGAATTCGATATGACAAAATTTATTTTTTTTTCTGATTTACAAAATGCATACTTCAAAATTTCAGTTTTAATTACAATTAAAACGCAACAGAAAAGATTTTTTTTTCCGCATTTAATTTCCCTCCGATTTCATTTTTCACCTCGGACTGCCCAAATGAAGATCCGTGGCTAATCTGTCGTAAAATCGAAAATCAGAGAGACGGAAAAAGAAGAGGACGCCGTCGTTCTGTGAGGAAGTGTTTGAATGAGAGAGAGAGAGAGATCTGCATCCATAAACGAGATCAATCGGTTTTAATCAATGAGTCGTAATCCTTCTTAACAGCCCTCCTTCATGCTAATTACCTGTGCCGCATCTCCTCTGCGAAATTTCGTCTCCTTTGCCGGATTTCTAAATTTAGCCTCCGAATCAATGGCGAAATCACGCAGTTCGGAAGGTGGGAAAGGGGGGATTTTAAACTTTTCAGCTTTTTGGCACGTTTCTTGGCTTTCGGAAGGGATGCAGGTCCCGCTTATACACACACACACACACACACACACACACACACACACACACACACACACACACACACACACACACACACACACACACACACACGGCCTTCTCGACGCTTCACACACCAATATGTAAATTCCGGCAACCGAGGACATTTTTAAATTTTAATAAAAAACAATTTTCTGCCCTTAGACAGGTGCCCTGATGTCGAAAACAGCGTTAGTTCAAAACGAGGACGTCCTCGTTTGCCGGTGCGTCCTCGTTTTGAAGGTGTGTATACATGCGTGGGTCCTCGCTTTCCACCATCCGCAAACACACACACACACACACACACACATATATACAGGGTGTCCACTCCAATCGTGGACCAATAGCTAATTTCTAAACCGTTAGAGATAAGCATATAGTTTATTTAGGAAAAAATCTCCAAATTACGAAAGGAATTTTGGGTCCATTCAATGTTTTTCAAAAAATCAAATTTTGAAAGAGTTACGAAATTTAAATTTTTATACAGCCCCCCAGTCCTATCAATCATATTTAGTAAAACATTCTTGACACTGAAACGTTTAAAACTAAAAAAAAATCACTCTCCTACGACAAAAATTGACCGAGTTATGACGTTTTGAAAAATCAAGATTTTGCATTGTTTCATGACGTCATCGAGAGATCGCTTTAGGGACCGTATGCGAAATCCTTCAAAATCTTGATTTTTCAAAACGTCATAACTCGGTCAATTTTTGTCGTAGGAGAGTGATTTTTTTTTAGTTTTAAACGTTACAGTGTCAAGAATGTTTTACTAAATATGATTGATAGGACTGGGAGGCTGTATAAAAATTTAAATTTCGTAACTCTTTCAAAATTTGATTTTTTGAAAAACATTGAATAGACCCAAAATTCCTTTCGTAATTTGGAGATTTTTTCCTAAATAAACTATATGCTTATCTCTAACAGTTTAGAAATTAGCTATTGGTCCACGATTGGAGTGGACACCCTGTATATATATATATACACACCAAACAACTCCGTTATACAACTCCTATATATACATAACTACTCCGTTTAAAAAAACAGTTTCTGGGACCACAAAAAACACGCTCACAAAAGTTTATGTAGAAAATTGAAAGTTTTGTCTAAAATTAACTACGCAAATATGTACTTTAAAATTCTTGCTGAAATTTCATGCATGTTTTTCCATTTCAGACTTGGGTTCAGCTTTGACGATACAATAGCGCAGCGAGAAAATTTTCACGGGGGTTTGTCGTGGGAAAATTTTTAAAATAAAAGATCAAAATACGGTACTTTAGGCCCTTACGTGAGGTTTCATTCCTTTAATTTCCTTGCTTTATGTTGGGTAGGATCCCCCCCCCCCCCATCCTCCCTTTGGTTACTCCCCTGCAATAGTGTACGTCTTGAAATGTGTACACTAATTTCAACTTGCTTTACATTGCTTTCGATTGTAAATTACTTGACATTAAGAAGATCTATGCAACAAATTATTTCAAAGTAACTTCTGTATGTTATAAAACTTGCCTTGCCAAATATGTGCTTACATTCTACTTATTAAAAGAATAAATTTTGGAATTTGAATAATCCTGAATTTTTTTGTTAGTGTCTAGGCTGGACCGAAAAATGATTGAGCACTTCCAGTGAATGAATACCTCGTATATTTTTTGAACAAATACGGTTTGAGACATTTTTCTTAAAAGACAAATTAGCAGAAGTAACTTCTTTCTATGCAGATTTACGGAAAGAAAATGACAAGAAAACTCTGCATTTGTTCACTGGTAGGGGTGTTCATTCACTGGGTTTGGACACTTTTTTTTTATCCCCCCCCCCTTCCAACCCCATGAAATCTAATGCAGAACCTTAAAAGCTCTCCTATTTTTTTTAAAAAATACATCATCTGAAGTGTTTTTACCGTCATGTGGCAAATTTTGCAATTTTCAACGACGCTATGAATTTTTGAAATCGAAAATTCCCTTAGGTGTTCATTCACTGGTCAGCCTACCCTTTATAAAGGGTGTCCACTCCTATCGTGGACCAATAGCTAATTTCTTAACCGTTAGAGATAAGCATATAATTCATTTAAGAAAAAATCTCTAAATTACGAAAGGAATTTTGGGTAGATTCAATGTTTTTCAAAAAATCAAATTTTGAAAGAGTTACGAAATTTAGATTTATATACAGCCCCCCAGTCCTATCAATCATATTTAGTAAAACATTCTTGACACTGTAACGTTTAAGACTAAAAAAAAATTTCTGTTCTACCACAAAAATTGACCGAGTTATGACGTTTTGAAAAATCAAGATTTTGCATTATTTCATGACCTCATCGAAAGGGACCGTATGCGAAATCCTTCAAAATCTTGATTTTTCAAAACGTCATAACTCGGTCAATTTTTTCCGTAGAACAGTGATTTTTTTTAGTTTTAAACGTTACAGTGTCAAGAATGTTTTACTAAATATGATTGATAGGACTGGGGGGCTGTATATAAATCTAAATTTCGTAGTTTTTTAGCAGGGTAGTAGGAACTTGGAACAGCTTACCGGAAGAGGCGGTAAAGAGCAATGGAGTAGATGGCTTTAAGAGGGCCATTGATCTTCATTGGGGTTTTTAATTTGACTAGGACCAGCCAAGTTGGGCTCAGAGCCTGCTGCTGGTCGCCACATTTGTATTTGTATTTGTATTTGTAACTCTTTCAAAATTTGATTTTTTGAAAAACATTGAATAGACCCAAAATTCCTTTCGTAATTTAGAGATTTTTTCCTAAATGAACTATATGCTTATCTCTAACGGTTAAGAAATTAGCTATTGGTCCACGATAGGAGTGGACACCCTGTATAAAACATTTTTAGTATCTGATCTTAAATGTAAATAACTACAGTGAACTCTCACTTATACGCAGCTTCATTTATGCGCCTTTTTCACTTATACGACGATTTTGAATGGTCCCAGTACATACCATAGCCAAATAATGATAGTATCATTCGTTTATGCGTCGCTCGAAAGATAAATATTTCACTTATGCGCCGAATTTTCCCTAAAATGTAAAACAATTAATTTATTTTCTTTAAAAATAAGCATATTTCTTCACTTCCCTCTTTAATCTTTCGCCTTTATCGCTCACGGATGGCATTTTTTTTCCGCGTGAACTAGAGTTCGAAGAGGGACAATTATGTATAATGCATCGTTTAAGAAATACAGTTTGTAATTAGGTGTGCTACAGTTTTTGTTTTCCCTTTAGCATTGTAGTTAAGTTACAGTAATTGTCAAAACGTAGTTTTAAGTCCCTTTTCTATAGAAACATTCTCATTCATTCTCTCATTAGAAACTATGTTGCGATTTAGTCGTTTAAATAGGCTTTTTCACTTATACGTCTCTCTCACTTATGCATCTTTCTTTGTTGGTCCCTTGGGCCGGCGTATAAGTGAGAGTTCACTGTATGTTTTTAAATACATTTATACAGAGTTAATACATTGCATGAATCTACTGGAAATAAATCAGGGGAAAGGACACCGCTACTTAAGAGACAAAGTGTCTAGTTCCTTATTAAGGGATTCTACTGTATTTCGAAATTTTATTTAATTAGACATGCTTGCCTTTTCTCTTTTAAAAAATTTCCAATGAAAGTGAAAAAGTCTATTTTACCGAATTCGTAGTTTTTTAGCTGTAGTACTCACTTCACAATATACGCATATGTAATAATGTAGCAGTGATGTGCTATATTACGAGTATTAGGCCTAATTGAATATTTTTGTAAAATAATAACCTATAAAAGAATAACTATAACTTCTCAGTACGAGTTTTAGACCTTTATGTAATATTTTTCTTAAATAATAACTTATAAAAGAATTATAACTACTCCTAAATTCCAGTGTGATGTTCTGTAAGTGATTGAACTGACAAAATTACAGTATGGTTTAAAAAATTACTTGAACTGGTAAGAAAGTGACTCACAAAAATAGTTGTGTTTTCTACTTCGTTTGGGCAGGGCCTCCAAAAAGAAAAAAAAATTGAATTTTGACATCTTGAGTTCAAATTGTTTTTCGCAATGACAAATTGCTATAAATACGTGGAGCACGTTCGAAAACATATAACTCAACTTGCCCCCGAGCCTTAAAGTCCTTTTGGCTCAGTAAAGAAAGAACTTGGTTACCATCAGGTAGGAACCCAGATCGGGCCTTCCTAGGCGACACTCGTGCGTACGCCGCATTGGCTACCCAATGACTCAAGAGAGGCACCAGTACCACACCTAGCAATCCTGCTTGATGGCAGGGATGTCATTTCGGATTTTTCGGGGGGGGGGGGCAAAGGGTGCATACACAATGTAAAATTTACCAAAAAGTGGCAAAAACCACGCTTACTTATATGCCAATACATTGATTTGCCAAAGTCGGGGGAGGGGCAATTTAACCCCCCCCCCTTTGAATGCGCCCCCTCTAAATGACGGGCCTGCTTGATGGAGCAGAGGCTGGTGAACGCAAGATACGGGCAAACTGCCAATTTGAAAGAGGGACTACACGACGTTTGAGATCGTCATTGATAAAATAAATAAGTTTAAAAAAAAGTATCCCAAATTTCTTATTAAAAGAGTGCAGATAAGTTTGGATAGTTATCTATCTTTCTTTTTTTTTTTTTCCTCTCTCCTGGTTTAGGTACACGTCTGGGGCAGGCCTCAGAATGCTTCGTGTACTGGAAAGATCCAACGACCGGCGACACATGGGGGCTCAACTTCACTTCTCCTGTCGACGCCAAACAGTTTCGAGATTGTTGCGTAAGTACTCTTTGCACAATTTCACTCAAAGTTTATTGTCCTTCTTTCTTTTTTTTACAAGTGCAATTTTTAATTGCTCTAACTTTAATTGGTACGATAAAAATGAACTTCGTTCATGATCAGTTGCCTCGATTAGATGGAACGGGAGAAATTTTACTCCCCCATGGTCTCAAGTCTAATTTGTGGAGGTGAAGATTGCTGGTGGCGCCATCTTTCGATGATTAAAATGGTCATTATCGTTCTGCTAGGGGTACTGATGATTTGCTGAAACAGATGCCCCTTAACAAAAACCATCAATTTAGTGGTTTTGTACCCTAGAGCAAATGACGAAAGGTCTCCGTGTTAAAAGAAATGAACCAAAAACGGAAGAGGATAGCAAGTTCGCACACTAGTTTGTCAGAAGCAATACTTCTTGAATTCGTAATTTTTTTTTTAAACAGCAATTTCAGTTCATAAGATAATAAAAATTAAAGCATTCTTAGTGTAATGTCTCTGCAATATACGCCATGAAGTTATATTGACCAAATTGCGCCCGTAAATAAGTTCAGTATTCATAGAAAATGCGCTGGTATATTTCTTTAGGACTTCACTTCATTTTGGTATTTCTGTTTTAATTTTTAAAAATTTTACTCTCAACACGCCAACAAGTGTATAGTTTCAAAAATCATTGCCGTAAGTAGTAACATTCCCTTCTATACGTAGCCGGGTTTGAACTGAGTTTAAAAGTTCCTTAGCAAAAAAGCTAAAATTGGAGAAAAGGCTTTAGCAAAATGCTAAAATGTCGAAGGTTAATAAATAGTGAATATGTTTACATACTAACTGTTTTTCATCTCCTGTTGAAAGCTAAATTCAAAATTCAGCCATGACATCTTCAAAGAAACAAGTTCACAGTGTGTAATAATATTTTGCAAAAAATTTGAAATGAAAAAGCACAATTATACCTAGCATGGAGAGAACACATGTTTTTATAAAAGCCAATAATGCATGAATTGTAAGCTTATAATGCCCATTAAGACCATAAATTGTTGATAACGTTTTATACATGTTGACTACCATTTATAAAAAGATGAAGTTCGAAATCGACTTGCTTACTTTCTCTCTTTAATTCTGCATTGATATTTGTTCTTCTTATTTCGGAGCCAAAAAGAGAAAATTCCGTGCTTCATTTTCATAATTTAAATAGTATTTTTGCATTTTTCGAAAAAGCAGTGAAGATGGCAGAAACCCTGTAACTTAATTTTTACAATAATCCTTGTCAGTGGTGCACACATTTTTTTTTTTTTTTTGCTAGAGGACCGTACATCGTACTAAAATGGTTCTCGCGGCCCAAAACATATTTTAAAATATTATTGCACTTTTAAACAGCTGTGATTCTATTCTATTCCGTCAATTCTATATCGTTGAGTGATGGGTTCATTCTCCTGCATGACAATGCTATGCCTCATACTGCTTTCGAACTCAATAGTTGCTCCACCGCTCAGCACCCGTGCAGCCCAGGTTTGGCATTTTGTGATCACAGGTTCCCTTTTCCAAAATGGTGCAACCAAATGTATATCATAGAAAGTCCTCAAAAATAGTCCTACTCTAAAGCATAAAGGGCATAACTCAATTTATTTCTACCATTTAGATGTCAAAAAGCACTACTTTGGCACAGTTATCGCTTTTTTCATTTTTTAAATCTTTATTATTATTATTATTATTTCATTCCGAGACATGCGTATTCTGTAGAAAAATTGTCGAAATATGAAACCTCAACTAACAATGGATGCTACCAAACAGATACGGACGACATGAAAATTAGTGAACAGGTCAGCTTTTACAGGAGCTTTAGTTTCAGTGAAAGATTAGTATGCTGTGATACTTGAATCAGCCTGGTATTAATTTAAGCATGAAGTTCCAGTTGGACAAATAACGTACGAGGAAAAAAAATGGGACAGCGTGTGTACAAGTACAAGTAAAACACGTAAAATAAGTTTTTTAAAAGAAACGAGTTTCCTGAGTACAGTTGTCCTCGTTACTCCAATGACGTCATCGTTTCTGGTGTATTTACCTCTGTTCAGCTTACATTTCTTCTCCACTTTAGCGTTGGTTTGGGACTGGTGAACTCTTTTACTTTCTTTTTTATGCACTGATGAAGAGGCTTGTATTTTATAGCCTCGAAACAGCTGTTTGCGGAGTTTTTAATTCATTTCAAATGTTTTTATTTGTAATTGTTTTCACGTTGACACATTTTACTCATTTCATAACACAAAATTTTCGACTGTTTTTTTACAAAATCACTTACGATTTTGCTATAGAAATTTAGTGCAAGTCATAGGCGGCTCATACAGGGCCAAGGGGGGCGACTGCCCCCACTCTGTTCAAAGTAAAGGAGGTTTTCCCCCTCACTCTTCACGGTTAAAAAGTAATGATTGTGTGAAAAATTATTTTTTGTTCAGTGGATTGATTAATTTCATCAAAATGAAAGCTCAAAATTAAAAAAAAAAAAAAGAACTTTTTTCGCGTTATTTCATCAGAATAGATGACAATCAACCAGCCAGGTTGATTTTTTAGGCCATATTCTGCATTTTTTAGACGTAAATTAATCAGCAATGTTAAAATCCAATATTATTGCCAAATTATAGCAAAAAAATATCTTTTAAATGTGCTGCTTCCTAACCCCCTCCCCCCATTTCTTTTGAACCCCTCTCCCATATTTCTCTTGACCCCCCCCCCCTTTTTTTTGTTGCACCAGCCACGTATGGTACCAGTTCATGTGTTAATTGCATACTTTTGATCATATATTCCTTTGGTCAAAGTTTTCATATAAGAGTGGATTATATTCTCCAAAACACAAAATCAATATATTTTCTTTTTCTATAAATTTTATCGAAGCTATGAGTCATCGCCGACAAGTAGGCATGAATCAATCCTAAATAGAGCGGCAATTTGAGTTTCGTCGTCACATGACTTGATGATAAATGCAGTAGAATTCTTTCCAAAATCATAAATGTATGAAACGAAATAAATAAAGTGAAATTGGCTTATTCTTCTTAAAGCATTTTTCATCCTATTTTCTATTCTTACTAGAAATCAATCTTACTTTTACTTATTTCGCAGAATTTTAATCCATGGAATGTTATTCGCCATTGTCGAGTAACCTCTATCATCTTTCCGTAATGGAAAATCGATTTTTTTTCCCTTCTCCTTGCTGTTCTTCAGCCTTCCATTATATTTTTTGTGGCATTTGCTGGCACAAAGGATGCTAAATCAATACAAATAATTTATTTACTTAACATATCTATTCATTGATATGTTTCAAATTACATAAACCTTAAAATTGTTGAAATGTACTCCTTGTTATTGTAAATTTTTGCACATAGTCATTCATTTACATCATTTAAAACCAGGATAGAAATATTTGAAAATAATCTTTAAATTAGTTTAAAAAAACTAAAAAATACGCTTTTAGATGCACTTATAATGCATCAACATGTGATATAGTTTAGCCTTTAATATTAATAATAGTATTAAATATATTACTTTTATATTTGTAAAGAACGTGAATTTTATCTTTTAGTCAGAGTTACATACATACATACATACATACATACAAACCCCTATGTGAAACTAATAAAAGCGTATTAAAAAAAGCGCTAAAGCAAAATTTCGTGTTTAAAAAAGTTAGAATTTGATTTCTTTGATTACGTGGGAAATAGTTTAAAGAATTCCATTTAATGATTTTTCGCTGCATGGTGATGTTTGAAATGGTCACCACATAAAGTTACACAGCATTCATACGTATTATTTGAAACGGGAGACGTTGTAACTCATTTTTTAATCCCCGACGCAACAAAGATACGGGTTATAAGTTTGACGTGTCTGTGATCCTGTGCATCTGTCTCTGTTACTCTAGCGCCAAACGGATGAACCTATTTGATTTTTCTTTTCTTCTTTTTTGTTTTGTTTGTTTGAAACGACAGTTGCTCGAGAGTGTTCTTAGCTGAAACGTGTCTTCGATGACATTAATTAACAGATACATTAGTTAAAAACCTTTAAAATGCTTTTCACAATTTTTTAAGTGAAAACATACTTAACACGTTGACTGCCGACTACGAGATAACTCGTAGGTAGCGATCTTTTCAAGGACGCCAACTACGAGTTATCTCGTACTGTATTCACTTGCCATTCTTGTGTTGCTACGATTAAACTCGTAATATATCAGTGCTAATATCGATAGATGGCTTCTTGGGAAAGAACAAAAAATCAATGTTGGCTTGCATGAAAAGACAGTTTATATTATACTTTTACTCTTTTATTTTACTTTTAAATTTATTTTTTTATTTTTTATTTTTTTTTATTTTACTTTATTTATTACTCTTTTATTTCATAACTATGCTCTAGATTTAGACTTTTTAATAATATAATGTAATAAAATCAAAATTTCATTTTTGGCCAGAAATCTGAAAATTGCTGTGGCAGTCAACGTGTTAAAAATTTAAAACAATCGCACCAAAAGAAAGAAGATTTTTCTGCGTCTTATAAAATGTGCTTAGAAGTTCCATGCTTTTTAAACTCGAATTATAACAAAGAAAATAGGTACCTTAGTGCAAATTATAAATTTCAAATTTTTAATCCAACGTTTTTTTTAGCACTAGGGGGGATACTGCAAAAAATTGGGCAATTTTTCGCATTGAAAAAGGCGTTCCTTGTAACGCCGAAACACGTGTCTGCAGTATCCCTGCGCATTAGTTCTAAAAAAACGTTGGACTGAAAATTTGCAATTTCGAATTATAACGTTTTTTAGCAAATGCGGCTAAGCCTTTATTCATGCAATTGGAAACCGATGACATTGTTTCCGAAAAGGAAAGAAAACTCAATGATTTGAAATATTTACTTGTCGCAGTTTCTATTTGCTATTAATTAAAATACTTGTAATTGATCTTAGTATCAGAATTTTTGAAAGAATTTTCAATTTTCCCTCTTTATTCTGCTTTTGCGACTATAAAATTTTACTAGTAAGAATTATCTTTCCTTTTTCGTGTTTACCATGTCCTCTCGAACACTATACTTAAATTTGAAATGCTTTCTGACCAGTGAAGTTCGTTTTAATACGAGGTCTGCAATCAGGGCACACGCAATTTTGGGCTACCTTAGGTGACGCTTAAGGAATTGAAAAGACTTGGATATCTCTCCTGAAATATTTCGACACTGAAGCACAACTCAGGATCTGTTTTTTTCATGATAGAGTAAAAGAAAAGAGGAGGATTTTTTTTTTTTGAACTGATGTCTAATTTAAGTTATCTTTGGGAAGGAAAAGTTCAACGACTCTCCCCTGAAAGATTTACGAAATATAGAAACGCAATTTCGCGTTCTCTTTGTAGACGTTAAAAGACAAGAAGTGGTTAGGGGTCTCCTTCTCAAAATTTTCAAAATTGAAACCTTAAACCATCTTTACTTTAAACCATCTTTGGTAGTAACGTTAGCAGGGACGGATCCAAGGAGGCAATCGCCCCTCCCTTGCGGACCCTTCATCGGTAAATTTATAACATTGAAGTTCAAAAAACTTAATTTTAGACTAATTTAAATGACGTTGAAGGAAGGGAGTTTGGGCTCTCCCGGAAATTTTTTGGAATTGAAGTCCGAAACCTATACTAAAATGCAACGTTTCTTGGCAAAAACATCGTGACGTCAGCGTGACGTTAGCCTATGAAAAACGAGCTAGATAAAACGTCACAGCCTACTTGGCGAATAAGAGGAGATCTCTGACTGCTTGTGAGCTCTTATTGGCTCCACCCGTAGTGACGTCACTGCCAAGTTAAGTTGCATTGAAGTATAGTGATCAATATTTGCAAACATAGTAAAAAGTAAAAAATGAGATCAATCGCCACTCCCTTGAAAATTTTCTGGATCCGCCCTTGAACGTTAGAAAGGACTCACCTCCCGAAATATTTCGAAATTAATATTTTTATTTAGATTATCTTTAATGCTATCAAGAGAAGAAGCAGTATTCATGTGCTGTATTAGGTAGAGGCAGTATTCGTAATTTTGCGACATTGAAGTTTCAAAAATGCAGTTTTAAGCTCCATGTTTTGAAACTGAAGGTTCAAAAATTTACTTTTAGCAGAAGTGCCCATTACCCCCAAGAGCAAAAACTTACCATCCACGAATATATCCCTCTAAAAACGAGAGCCACGCGTGAAGGAAAAAGAAAACAAAAACTCTTAAAAACGCCCCTTAAAAAGTAATTCAATAGTGCCGCTTGCGTCATAATTCTTGATGGGGGTACATTCGCTTCTAGGCTTTGTCTGACAAAATTTATTGTAATAAAAGAATTTAGGGACTCTCCCGGAAGTTTTTGAGCGTAGAAACAGAAATTCGGGAGCTCTCTTTTCTAAAAACACATTTTTAAGCTAATGACGATAGAAAAGTAGGGGATATGAACTAGTCAACTGTTTGAATTTTAATTCTCTAAAATGCCATTTGAGGCAAGGTTTGACCAAGGTATTGGAGCAGGGGCGGGAAAAGAACTCTCTTCTGAACATTTTTGGATATTGAAGTCTTGAAACTGCAATTAAATTTCACCTCCTAATAGCGAAATTTCAAGATCGCTTTTGAACTCTTCAAGGGGGGGTCATGAACCTTTTTTGAATTCATGCTCGGCCGATACACGGGCCTCTACTTTCCACCTTAAATCCGGCACTGAGAGGCACTCTATTCTTTCATTTCACCACTGGTTAAGAGATTGAAAATTACGTGCCCCTTCTAGCTCGGCCGGATCAAGCTTGGGCTTCTACCTCGTTCGATTTTTTTTTTTTTTAGCTAAAAGCTTGGAAATTATTTGTGAAACAACTAAAACCGCAAATGTGATTGCACTTTATTTTAAATCTCTTGTTGGAGAGGAATGATAACTTTATTTTTAATTTATTGAGTGTATCATTAATGTAAAGACTCTTTTTTCCTAACTCACTTGAAAAAAAAAGGAGGGAATGAGAAGAAAGAGAGAAACGGTAATTTGCTGACAAATAATGTACATCTGTTGAATATTTTTTATTTAAAGATTTCTATTTGAAATGATCAGGATTTTTTTTCTCAGAACGATACGCTTTTTCTAATTGAAATATCTTCATTTTCCCAAGACACGTTCTTTTTTTTCTCTTGAGTAAAGCGCAAGGTTTCCCTGACACTTTGGGGTTGCACCACTGCCTGGTGCCATCTAACGAATTATTACACAGGTCTGCAAAAATAACTTTTCAAAAATTGCTTTGATTTAGTTAACTGATCTTTATGTACTTTTTTGTGCTGATTTAAAAAATGGCATTGGTTTTTTTTTTCTATCACGTACCCCAGCAGCACCAGAACGTTCAAATTTGGTGCAAAAATGGTGTTATTGGTCAAATAACGGTGCTAAGTGTCCCTTGAACGTTATATTCGACGTGTAAAAACAGTAATATTATCACGGTGTCATTTCAGTGCTTAAAGAACGTGATATTTGACGTGTAAAAACAGTAATATTATCACGGTGTCATTTCAGTGCTTAAGGAACGTGATATTTGACGTGTAAAAACAGTAATATTATCACGGTGTCATTTCAGTGCTTAAGGAACGTGATATTTGACGTGCAAAAACAGTAATATTATCACGGTGTCATTTCAGTGCTTAAGGAGGTGCTTAATTTCTCAGAATTGAGGTCGTGAATTGCTGCTTTTTAGAAAGGGGGAGGAATCATATCTGCAGAAACTTTAAGTTTTATCCTAAACAACTCTTTCTCCCAAGATCCTAATCAGATTTGCATGCATTTCAGTAAAAAAAACATTATATTCATACTAATAAAATGATATGATTTACGCCCTTAGTCTTTCATAGATGGCGCCTCCTGCAAAAAAATTTTCTTTTAAAGTATTATTTTTCTCCCTCGATATGATCAAGTAGCGTCTAGTGGTTAGCGTGTCCTGCTGGAGTCGCAAGGGACCCGCGTTCGAATCCCGCGGAATGAATATATTAAATTCAAAGTAATTAAACAATCAGAAATTAAATTAAATTAATTAAGTAATTAAATAATTAAAACCAAGATGGCGACGATCATGGATCAAAAATGGCGGATCAAAAATGACGTCACGGTTAAAACACGTCACGGCCCGGATAGTGGGGTATACGTTTTTAGCTGGGGAGCACTGAAAACAAACGTATTTCCAGAACCTAAATATAACCTATCATTCCACGTTCAAAACTGGGACAAAAAAAGGTGGTTAACACCAGATTTCGACGTGTCATATTACCATCGATCGATGAGACACATAGACGTTGACAACACGTGCTGCGAGAACGTGTTTTGAACGTGCCGGCTGGGAGTGCGCTCTGTACGTGTTGCAGAACGTGTTTTGAACGCCTTTGTGCTGCTTGGGTAAGGCTTGCCTACAAAATAAAGTTGAAGTTTTTGAAAAAAGTACGAAAAAGCGGATAATGTTGATTTTTTTTTAATTTTAACATAAAGTAAAAGCAGAAAAATAATCACACCTAGCGAAAAAGAGCATAAAAGTAATGAACATGAGTTGCAAAGTTATCATAAGTCTTTGAGAATGAATTAGGCAAGTCAGGTCCATGATGAACAGGGCGAATAGCCGAATGTATGTTGGTTTGGTATGAAAATGTTTTTTGTTTTTCAAGTTGAAAACTTGCACTAAAGAACAAAAATTCCAGTCATCACTGTGCTTTTCAGGCTCTCTCCAAATCATGGGTAATCCAAAACGAAGTGATTTCTTCTTATCTTGAAATAACTGGTCTCGGTTCTTCCAAACACACAGAATACACTATACGGGGAGCCCAAGATTTTTCTTAGTCTCCTAGTTTAACACCAAATTATGCAAAATACACCTTCTTAACAAAATTAGAAATGTTCCTTTGTTGTTTCTTGACGGTTAAGACCCACTAATATAACAGAAACAGTTAGGAGAGTTGACTTATCCTCTAGTAGCCATTTCTTCAAAAGAGCACAAAACTGTTGAATCTGTGTACTACAGTGGCTATAGCTCCACACTGAGTAACTGATTGCAATCAAAGTCACGGCTTACTACATTCTTCATAATGACGTCTTAGTGAACAGTAAGAATGGGGAGGGAGCGAATTGAGTGAGAATTGTCTTGTTTTAGTAGGAAATGGGTTTTTCCAGTTTAGATTTATTGTCTTATTTAAATAAATAAATAAAAAACTTTTTTTTTTTGCAAGCAACGTGCTTACATTGTTTAATAACATGTTTACCATGTAATCTCTATTATTCAGACTAAATTTAACACTTATATAGGCTATAATATTGAAAAATCGTGCGCATATTGAACCTGAAAACCCTAAAAATAAGCAAATTTCAGGCGAAATTTGTGACTTATCTGAGGGTGATAGAATTTTTTCCATATTCAGCACATAAAATACTGTTGAAACCAATAGTTAAATAAACAACAATTTTTTCATCTCAGACCTGTGTTATTATTAGCAATAATTATTTATTTATTTATGTATTTCAAGCTAAAAGTATGTACTTGTAAATAATTTATGAGCAAACTTAAACCGAATAACAATTGTTACCTTTAAAAAAAAAAATCCTATTTTTGGGGGATGGGGGATGGGAGGGAAAGACCCTCTGGGCCCCTCCCTTATACACCTTTGAAAACAATGTTAATGGTGTTGTTTCATGGGTTTTTTTGAGCAAACCCGAACCGAATACCTACTTTTGAAAAAAAAAAAACTCTCGATTTGGGGGAGGGGAGCGGGCCCCCTCTGCCCCTCCTTTATATACGCCCTTGTTTCCTTACCCTCCAAATATAAAATAATGGCTATAAAACTGTCGAAAACTGAAACAATGTCGGGCTGAAAAAGCGGTGTTTTATTGAGGGGAAACAAGGGTGATATTTGGATTTTTAGACGGATCCTTTAATATAAGAATTAGCAAAAATGGCTAATCAGAAATGACGTTAGAAACACTTCGATAGTTTTTTTTTTTTTTTTTGCTTCTAAGTGGATTAGTTTTCACGATTCTAATATCAGGCTCTATCTTGCCGATTTATAACTTTTATCTTTTAGAGATTTCAAAGCTTTGAATGATTATTTGGCATCCTTAACATTGTAAGCTTGTATTTTTTTCTTTATTTTTATTGCTTCAACTGGAATTTTTCTCTTTTTCTCTTTCTTTTCGTGGCAACAGTCCCCCGATTTCAAGTTTTCCAGAAAGGCTTCTTCTTCCTATTCTTTGAAACTGGAACCTCCGAAGGTAAGGAGGGTTTCTTGTCTTCTGCTTCTCATTAATTTCCTAGCTTCTTCTTTTCATGCTTCTTTTGCATGCGAATGCCCTCCAGTAAGCCATGATTTTCCCAAATGATTTTGCTCATGCTCTGCATGATTGCTTATGTCAGCTTTCCATAGTTCATGTCTTGAATTTGCCGAGTGATAGGTGATATTTTTGCTCTGTGAAATATTTTTTAGTGCGTTTGCTGCATTTTTATTCTTTTGGGGCTTGTTTGCTGCTTTCGTCAGTTTTTAATTTTATCAGTCAGGAGAAAATATCGCATTTTGTGCCTTTTTAAGTAGTAAAATATTTATTGATTTGAAGAGTATTTGCACTTATTTATTAAATCAATTTTAGTGCTTGACATCGCAAATCTATAAGGAAAACGTTTATCAGTTGTTGCATTTTGATAACTTTCTGATGTTTGTATTGAGAATCAGCATAGATTTTCATACCTGTTATGTGTACGACTGAATGATAGCGAAGGAGAAAAAAAAGACAAAAGACACATCAAAACATTTCCTTGAATTTAAGATTGAATTTCGCTGCGTTTTATACCAATCCAACTGTTAAAATAAGTATTTGAATAGTTCATCATTAAGGAACCATATTTTTGTTTCTGGATCCTTTTCACTGCCCATAAAGGGTGTTTAATCGAATCGCCGTGAGAAGGCGCATTCCGGGGCTATATAAGAGCTGTGCTGCTTGGAAGATCCATGTTCAGATGTGTGTTTGAACGCACTATGTCGGCGCTGTGCCGGTATATTTTTGTTCTACAGCCGACTTTTCTAGACATTACACATATTCTAGGAGACAGTTCAAAGTCCCTGCAGTCTGCACTCCCTTTGGTTGTCACTTAGTCAGCTAGACCCGCCACACAAACAGCATCTTTAATTAGCAACTGAAAGTGAATCAAAAAGTGCAGCGTGTTTAGCTTTGGGTGAGTTTTTTTTTTTTTTTTTTTTTGTAACTTTATAGCATATTTTTATGCTCAAGTTTTGTTATACTGTTCTCCGTTCTCCGAATAATAAATAATGGAACCCAGGAAAACTTCTAAACGTTTAATTATTTGTCCGTTTTTTGGTGTACCGAAAGGGTTAAGTCAAAGTGTTTTAACCACATGTGCAGAATGCAGATGTGTTGTTAACTTGCTTTGAAGAAAAATCGCAATCTGTAAAAGGCGAACCTTTTTCAAGGATTTCAGATTGCATAGCTCATAGAAGAAATTTACTGCAAAGCTTCTATACCAACGGTCAGTCATGTACGTATTGTAAAATTGATAAAGGATTACCATAATACTACACTTTGAGAAAGTCATTTAGTCGTGATAAAGATAAATTGAACTTCAAGACAAAACTCAATCATTTTGTTAATTAAGCGAAGTCTAAACTTTTTGACGTTGCTTCTTTCAAGTGTGCAATGAATTTTTCGTGTTCTTGTGCTAAAAAGCCAATCTCTTGTAGATATACACTATACATCTGTATATTGGTATAGAACGCACATTGGTATTACCACTGTACATTGGTATAGAAGCTTTGCAGTAAATTTCTTCTATTTAAGCAGATATGCAATCTGAAATCCTTGAAAAAGGTTCGCCTTTTACAGATTGCGATTTTTCTTCAAAACAAGTTAACAACACATCTGCACATGTGGGTAAAACACTTTGACTTAACCCTTTCGGTGCACCAAAAAACGGACAAACAATTAAACGTTTAGAAGTTTTCCGGGGTTCCATTATTTATGTTCAATGTTCTGTTCGTTAATAAGCTAACCCGTATAATTCTGGAAACGGGCAAACTGCCCTGCTATAGTAATTTATTTTAAGGTTTTAATAAATCTTTAGTTTTATACTGTGTTCTTCATTGGAACCACCGAATGCAAGCTACAAGTGAATCGAAAAGCTGTTTTATTAGGGAAGAGCGGGCGCTGTGTGTCTTGCTACGATTGCTTTGGGGCGGCGAAAGCCAAGCATACATGTATTTTTCGAATCTTGACCAAATCGTTGCACTCTAGTTTCTTTATTGTGTATCATTATTATCACTTTTCTAAATTTGATATTTGAAAATTTACCAAAAGAAATTATAACGACAGAGTTCAATAACAATTACCACCCCAGTAAAAACGTTCATGGTACTCTTTTCCCACAAATGTCCATCCACAAGTAATCAAATTTTGCAGCTCTGCGTTACAAATCAACTATAGCGAAAGGTAAATTGAAATGAATGAACTATTCTTCTATCTTTATAGAAACCACGTACCGTAAAATGGGGTGAATCGGAACACTTTTCAGCTTAAATTGTAAAAAAAAAGTAGTTAAAAGTTTGTTAAATTTGATTTTTTTGGGTAAAAGCTTTGCTTTTGATATTCCAAGCAAAGACAAAACATTTCGAACATTTATTATTCATATGTATAGAAACTTATTGGTGTTCCGAATCACCCCGCTGATAGGGGTCAATCGGAACAGATGTTAAAATTTTTATTTCTTTCAATTTAACCTGTGATAGGTCTCACAAACATGAGTAATATTGATGGGGGAGAATAAGAACTGATAGTTACTGTCAAATAAAAGTTTTTTTTTTCTATACCAGTAAAGGTTTATAATTTGTCAGAATTAAAAATAATTTTGAACTTATGAAAAATTAAAATTAATTTTAAGAAATGCTTTTGAATTAAAATACAAAGCTGTAACATAAATTGAAGTCACTCATATCGTCCACAAATATGTACTTGGCCTTAAAACTAGCAGTTGTGGCTTGACTTAAGTTTTTTCATAACATCTTCTGGGATGAACGCTGCCTTTTTTTTAGTTTCTTGAAATCTCTGGGCCTTGGGGATTGTCCTGTAAGATCTGTCTGTGTTCTGGACTTTTGCTACATAAAGTCTGCATGACTTTTCCCCATATATTTTAGGTATAAAGAAGCTCCTGAAGCAAAAATATTTTTTAATCTGCAACTTTCTGTCATTCTAAGATCTAGTTGCTCACGAGAAGAGATAAACAGTAATAAATCCTTGTTCTTGTCTTGATTAGAGAAATTAGGGTTAGAATCTTGATTTTTCAAACAGTTTCCTTTAAATAAGTTTGAACTGGAACAAGAGAACCAAGTGTTCCGATACACCCCGCAAACTTTTTTCTTATGTCATTTTTCAGTATTCTTCATTTTTATGACACAATTTTTAAAAAATGTAAATTCTAATGTGGTATTCTGTTGTTCAGATACATGCATAATTGAAACATACCACTCTTAGGTTTAAATTATAAGAAGGTTTGTACTTGCATATGAAGTTTTGCAGTCTATGAAAATGTGATGTTTTCTAGCATTCCGAGTACAGCCCTCCTTATAAGCCAGTAACGTTGCCAGCATGACAAAAGTAATTTTTTCCTACTTCCTATGATCATACCTTTTCAAAAAAAATTAATGGCGAAAGATACCCAAAAGTATATTTACGAAGAATTTCTTTGTACGGTCGGGAAGTTTTGTTCCGATTGACCCCGCTGTTCCTTCCGTGGATGAAGGTAATAAGGTAATAAATTTCTTTTTGAAAGCTTTTTCTAGAAATTTAAAATGTTTTCACATATCACCTTTATGCACTTGCCCAAACCAAAAAAAGAATTTTTTTCTAACGTAGTCAAAGTAGAGAGATTTTTCAAATTTTGTTAAAGTATTCGTAATAACTCAGTTATTTAACTTGAAGTGTTGGAATAAGCTGCTTTTAATCAGTTTGATTCAATTCTATTTGAGTGGCTTACAAAATATTTTTTGGGTGAGAGGAAAAATGAGTCTTTCTAGTAGTCAACCTGCTGTAGACTCATTAAATACTCTATTTTGTAATGCAACTTTCGTTGAAATATTATTTTTCATCTTTGGCAGTTATTTCGTACTTTCACACATGGTAAGGTGGTTTTGTAATTTTCACCTCAAAAAATCATGGGGCAAAGAGAAAAGCAAAATGTTTTTGAGATGAAAATTTTTTCTAGTCGACGATTAACAGTAATTTTCATCAATCAGTAATATCATCAGTAATTTTCCCATGACAAATTTTGAAAATGGCTTGTATAATTTTTTTTCGTTGATCTTTGGAGCTGCTCCTTTTTTTTTTGACAGGGATCAAGGAACTTAGCTAAAATATTGCTAGACAGGTGGCGCTGCAAACTGTGGAAATATTTTACCATTTCACTTTGCCCGCTATTTCACTTCGCCCCACATTCCCCTACTATATGAATTGCCAATGGCAAAGGGTCCCACGATATTCCTATCATGGACGATACCAAGCAACGTCGTGATTGGACCATGGGAATAGTTTCTTTTTGTTCAAAAACTGAAATGTGATGAAGTATTTTTGCAAATAAACTTATTTTCTCTATGCAATTTTGGTTTGAAAAACGATTCAGTTCAAGCACTTTTCTACTGCGGTTTTTAACTGGCTAAAGACGAATCAATCTGCTGATCACTTTTTGCATTTTTGGGATTAATCTCTGTTTGAAAGGCAGTTTCTCAAATATGCATAACCCCTTGTAAACGGAGGTATTTACGGTTTGAGACCGGGGGAGGGGAGTTTTCAATAAAAACCTTTGCAAATTGACGGATATCGACACTATGATAAGAAGGAGAAGGGTGCCTGAATCAAATAAATTCAGGAAGCATTTCTGTAGACACTTTTAGTACAAAAATATAACATAAAATTTTTATCAGTATTATGAGTCTTTATCTATTTATTTATTTTGAATATAAAAAGCTGTCAAACTTGGACAAGTAAAAAGCTCCGTTCACCGCTCAAATTTTTCCCTAAACCGGTCTGGGTCCGACGGACCAGCACTTGAGAATCTTTGGTCTAATAAAGAACGTTGAAGCGTTTAGATAAGAAAAGTCGACTTTTTCTGTATCGTGACTGTTGGAATTTTCATTTTCTGTCGTAAAGTGTCTACACGGTTTGATTTGATTTAACTGTATGCAAATTTTTGCATCTCTGAATTGTATTTAAACAGTCGACTGTACGTTTTGGCAACGGGCTCTAAGTTGGTTCTTGTCAGTATGTTACGTTGTTTTGTCAATACGTTTCTTTTAACTTAATTCTTGCATATAGAATAAATGCATCTACTATTTTCATAAGTATGGCAGTCATTCCTATTATTGCTACACCAATAAAGGACACTGCTGAAACTCTGCTAGTTATTTGAACAGTGATGAAGAAAAGAAAGTACTTCAAAACCTGTTTCTCTTTTTTCTTGCAGCAACTGAAGGTGAAGCCCGGGAAGCGCGCGCCCCAGTCTACGCCGGCGTCCCCCTCCAAGGGCGCTCCGCGGGAGCCCCGGTGCACGTGCGCCATGACCATCGAGCAGATGCAGCGGGCCCGCGACGGCCGCATGCGGGCCGCGGCCACGCTGCCTCGTAGCCAGAGCCGGCCCGGCGAGTCCTCGTACGGCCGGCTGTCGTCCCACCCTTCCAGCCAGTCTGTCTACGACAACGTCTCCCAGTCCCTGCGCAAGTCCACCCCGATCCCCAATGCCGTGAAGCAAACTCGCAGCGACGTCAACCTCACTACCATAGGTGAGTGACAGCCAAAATTTATACCACCTGGAAGTGGTTCCATAATCCCTTAACCTTTTATGTCTCAAATTAGTTTAACAATGAAATTTTACACATTTTTTGGAGGGTTTTTGTAGTTGAAAATACATCAAACAACATATGTACTGAGGGAAAAAAAATGTAAAATTTCGGGGATCTAAGACTCCCAAGCCTTAGGGCCCCCCAGAAAACTGTTTCCGATCGCAAGTACCATTTGCCGGCCTCTTAGCAAAGTACAAGGGGTGGTACTTTCAATTACCAGCATGATTCCAGCCAGTTAGGATTCATAATACTAAATTAGTATAAGCGGGATTTCTGAGTCCCGTGGGGGCATAAAGGGTTAAAGCACGTTTCTCTGTTACTGAAACCAGTCGCGCACCCGAGCGAGCTCGAGGAGATACAGCTAGCCATTTTAAGGCGAAATAAATAAGGCTTCCGTTTTTACGAGCACCATTAAGGTGGAAGTCCGAATTACCTCAACACACATGCCACAAGGACCCGCTTACAGGGTAGGCAGCAATTCACACAGAGAAGGGAAAGGGACAGGAGAAAGAAAGTACGTCCATGCCCGAGCCGGATCTCGTACCCGGGGTTTCCTTATCCCGGTCAGACTCCTCTGGACAAAGAGGCTGGCTCTTTAGTTCTCTGACCAGTGGAACCCTTTTTAATGATCACATTTTTGTGGAACCCCCTGATGTTTTTTTTTTATTTCATAGTTAAACTACCGCATTCTCAGCGTGAAACGCAATAATAATAATTTAATTGAAACATTTAAAAATCGTTTTGAAGTCATTTTAATGTAAGGAAAAAAATATTTAATTCATGACGGGAAACTTGTAAAGCAAAGGTTTTCATTCCTAAAACCTTTAATTGTATGTAACACCCTAAGCTTTAAACCTATAGGTTATTTCGCAAGAAATGTTTTGAATAACTCCAAGAGGATTTACTTAAATCAGTAATAACTAAGGACTGCCAATGAATTATATAGCCAGGGGAAGACTTCGTCCGTAACGAAATGCACATTTCTGACTGGAAGTAAGTAATGAAGTTATTAGAAACGAATATAAAAGCATATTTACTAATACAGTTAAATACAAATTCAAGCACAGCTAAGTTATAAATAAGTCTAGCTTTCTCATTATAGTCTAAAATTGGACTCATGGGCACCTACCCTCATCAAGTTTTCTCATAAGTTAGGGCCCTGCTCCACATCAGCGCAAAACGCGACCGAAATCTTAGGCAGAAACCGAAAATTTGGGTACTTTCCATAGGAACACTATTTAATCCATTTTACGTTTCTGCTTTACTTCAATGTGGAGCAGGGCCCTTATACATAAACTAGCCGGGTACCCGGCCCTGCCCGGGTTTCTGCCAGGTATGGTGTTTTAGTGACACTCGTTCATGAATTTTTCAACAATAAAGTGCATATCTATATACACAATGGCTACTTCTGTAAACAATGGCAATTTTTTCTGACTGGACAAACTAAAAAACTGTATTACACACCTTAAATACAAATGCAAGCTACAAATAATGTTAAGGTAAATCGGAAATGTTATAAGCTTGGTACACGGTGCGGCGGAGAAACTTGCAGACTTGAAAAGTCAACTAAGGGAAAAGTACATCATGTATCAGTTTACTACTTTTTATAAGATATGGTACCCATTCTGAATTTTTATATTAGTTAGATTTAAAAACTACATTGGGAAGAATGACGGCCCTTGTTAATGATGCACTCATGTACCCTAGATTTGTTGCACTCTTTCGAGCATATGGATTGATGGGATGTTGGTGATAGCAAGTCGGATGTTGTTCTCCAGGCGTTGCAGGGTTCGGTGCTTGTCGTTGTAAACGATCGATTTGAGATACCCCCATAAAAATAGTCACAGAGTGTCAAATAGGAAGAGCGGGCCGGCCACAGTACGTCACCTTTGAAGGAGACGTTATCACTCAACTGGTGAACCACAGCAAGTTTGTAGGGATGAAACTGGAGTTCGTTGTGAAGAATTCGTCTCAGTGTCCAATCAAAAATCTCCAAAGCAGCAGCGTGTTTACGCGCCGAACGCCTGGGAGAGCGCAAAAACGATTCCCTCACTTTTTCGACGTTTTCTATGGTTCTGGAAATTTGTTGACCTCCTGGGCCTCTATTTGCCACACTATCACTTTCCCTGAATATTTTCACCCACAAAACAGTCGATTCCCAGCCAGGAATGGGAACAACGGGCTGAATTTTGAACCGAGTTCGGAAGGCACGTTGAGTGGCGACCACCGAAAGATTATTTGATAAGTAAGATTCGGCGGCGAACGCTCGTTGCTCCTTTGTCCAACGCATGGCGACAACTAAACTATGAGATAACAAAACTTCAGGACCTTCTCTTTAAAATGAGACGCTTTCCAATCCTTTCTGACCACTCCTTGCTAATTAGCATCCAATTAAAATCAGCAAGTTTCTCTGTCGCACCCTGTAAATTAAATATATATTTACAGTATCAATCGCACTGAAATTAACCATTTCCAAATATTGCTCGTTAAATAAGTCCCATTATTAGTTTCTATCCTCGTGAGACAACATTGGTGAGGTGAAATCATCTTATGTACCTAATTTAGAAATTTTTTTGACTATAAACACTTTCTATTCTCTAACTATTGCCAAAATCAATTTTTTTTTATTTCACCCGTTAGCGATTGTTGGCTCAGATAAATATAAAAATCCTTAGAAGTCAATAAATTCCATACTTACTCCGGAGAAGCCTTGGTTCAAAATTTTCAATATGATTACAATCAATACTGTTGCTGCATGGCACCAAATTTTTGCAACAATGGGTTGAAAATTTAATCATTTAATGGGGAAATGACATAAAATTAACTGTTTTCCATAATAACTTTTTTAAACTAAGCTTTTTAGAAATAAATTATAGCTTATCCTGCTCTCTGTTACTGTAGCTATCTACGGTGAAAAAATGGTTAAAATCGGTTCAGTAGTTTGGAAGATTACCCCGGACATACGTTTTCAAAAGTAGTCTTTTATGTATATAGATGTAGATAATATTACTAACACGATGGCACATGGCTATCTAAACAAAAAGGATCCAATTATGGTGTTGTCGCAATTTGAAGTTCCAGTAATTGAGTAAGTTACTTTAAATTTTGTACCTTCATATTTTGTAGTATCTTTAAAATTTGTAAGAATCTGCAGTTTTCCCAAATGTTTTTGGAAATGGGAAGATCTAAATCTCTCGCAAATGACGCTTAATCGACTCAAAACTCGACATTTTCGCAGGAAAATGATAATATGATTAAGGAATGTTGTGCCTTGCAGAATGACGTGTCTTGAAAAAAATTGTGCCCTGCGAAATTGGTCTTTAACTTGAAGATAACTGCAGAAAATACGAAAAATGACTCCATTATTGAAATTCTGAAACCACCACGACAACCCTATGAGAGGAACACTCCTGCTTCAGCCTGCCTGATAATCAGCGCTATGCCATCGTGTTTGTAATATTATCTTCATTTTTGTTCATAACATGAAAAAACCTCGATGGGGGTAGGTAAACCCAAGTCAGATCTTGTAGTAGTACCACAGTTTCACTCTTCTGATTTCAGGTCAGTTGGAAACTGGCTCTTTTTCCAGAACAGAGTTGGCGCGTGCAAAGTTTGCAGCTCAAAATGCTCGGGGTGCAGAAGATGCCAAAAGCGTGGACTACGGAATGGGCATGGGCGCCATGATACGCAAGGGCTCCAGTCAGGAGATCCAGGAGGCGCCGCTCAAGAGCAAAAGCAGCGACAATATCAGCGGGAAGACGACGCCGACCGTATCAGCCAAAAACACAGGTACGAAGAAGGGGAAATAAAAATGAAGCACACATTATCACAAACATGCGGCGAATATAAAGGAGTGAGTAGCCGCGCCTAAGCCAGGGCTGAGCAGAAACATGCAATACACCACCAACTCGTCTATTCCATCCATGGTCTGAAGTTTCGTGCTTATTATGCACTCATCAGCATGGAATAGGAATGAAATGAACTGGTGGCAAAAATCCTCTTATAGAGCAAAGAGAGCCAACAAAAACTGGTTTGCCGCAAAACTTTCGAGTTGTACCGTAACAAGTGCGGTCACTCGCTGGTGTTCTGATTTCACATTAGCTACCAGCACTGGTAGCTCGTGTTCTGATTTCACATTAGCTACCAGCACTGGTAGCTCGTGTTCTGATTTCACATTAGCTACCAGCACTGGTAGCTCGTGGTCTGATTTCACATTAACTACCAGTACTGGTAGCTAATGTGAAATTAGAACACCAGCGAGTGGCCGCACTTGTTACGGTAGAACTCGAAAATTTTGCGGCAAACCAGTTTTTGTTGACTCTCTTTGCTCTATAAGAGGATTTTTGCCTCCAGCTCGTTTAATTCCTATTCCATGCTGATGAGTGCATAATAAGCACGAAACTGCAGTCCATAGATGGAATAAACGAGCTGGTGGTATATTACATACGGCAAACAGCTTTTTCAAGGCTACAAGGTACAATGGAGCTTCTTCCTTAGTGCAAAAAACTCAGCACACAAAAGACGACCAGGAGAAAGCTGAGGGCCAGCTTGAGGACATCGGTATATGTACCAAATAGGTCGATCAATATTAACTCATGATAGGGGATGGCAACCGACCGATCAAAAAAACTCGAGTCAGCCCTAGACAGCGGGGTACGAAGAAGAAAACCACTGAAAAGCGCGGAAACAAAAAGAATGGTTTGTTTCCGCACTTTTCATTGGTTGTCTTCCTTGCCCAGCTCTGCGGAGTTAACGTGCTGTTTGTTGATTGTTCGGTTGTCATCTGTCGCGAGTTCCAGTTGGTCGATCTATTTGGTATATAATATCGGCGTTCTCGCGCTGGTCCTCAGTTCTCTCACGGCGTGTGCTGAAGTTTTTACATTGATAAAGGAACTTCATTATACAGCCAGCAGACGATCTCAAACTGAGATATTGCACTTTAAAGTTTTGAGCCTCCGTGTATTTGATTCTGGTGGTACTTTTTCAGAATTTTTCAAAAAATATGTCCCGTGCTCAAATGACCATAAGGGCGCTTTTCCACTTACCGATACGACAGCGATAAATCGTAGACAACTGTCGTCATCCAACATCGGGGCAAGCAAAATGCATTTAACTATGCGATGCGCTTTTCCATCTCCCGATTCAAAGACAAATGTGTCGTCTCCGACCGAATGATATCATTTGTTGTCCCATTCGTGTCGGATGGCATCCGTCTCGCCTTTAAAAATGGGACGACACTTATTCATCTGTTTACTTTTTTCGGAGAAGTAACACATATAAATGGCATTTAAATTTAACATCGCTGCATTAATAAAATGCAAGATTAAATTTGCAGACGACAAATAAAGAATGTAGCAATAAGATAATTTTAATCATTCTACTTAATATTTTGTTTCACTACTGTTGCTCAGACGATCTTTATTGCTACAGAAAAGTTCAGATTTTCATTCTGACTAGCTGCCAGGGCAGCTAGATTAGCTTCCTGCGGCATGTTGATGCATAACGTCCCCCCTCTCTAACTTTTACCTCATTCTGAATTTATATTATTTGATATAATTTAATGTTCATTCGATTTCAAGACATACCACGCACGTGGCCCGGCGTTGCACGGGCACCTCGTGCCCTGAAAGTAGTGAGAAAAAAATTTAAAGAAACTACTCCCCGCCAAGGCGGCTCGCTTACAGGCGCTTCACGCCTTTACTTTTTTCCTATATAAAAAAAATCATTCGAATTATTGAGATGCTTCGCGCCTTCAAGATGGTGAGGAAAGTTTCAGTAAGTTCAGCTCGCTCAAAGGAGAAAAAGCAGACATTGATGCTCAGTTTTTAATATAAGTAGATGGCTCTTCAACAAATGAATGTTTCAGAATATTACAAGTAGCTAGCGATAAAAATACTATGTAAGTCGCCCGCTTATGAGTTTCGTGTTTGATTTAGTTAAGCCTTCATTCAAAATTCGCATTATCATTTTTATTACTGTTTCATGGCACCCACGTTTTGCAATGCAACAATGGCTTTCATATTTAATCATTTATTAGGCTTAATCGCTTTAAATTTGACTACTTATTAATTGATATCTTCGCTAATTAAAATCGTATAATTATATGAATTGAAACTAATGAAGCTTGAAAAATTACCTATCTATCGGTACCTGGCTCGACTTTCAGTTCATTGGCGTTCAGGAGAAAGAAGCGTGACATAGAAAGATAGTTAGAAAGAAAGATAGTTAGAAAGATAGTTAGAAAGATAGTTAGAAAGATACTCAATTTTTAATATAAGTAGACTAGCTGCCAGGGCAGCTAGATTAGCTTCCTGCGGCATGTTGATGCATTACGTCTCCCCTCTCTAACTTTTACCTCATTCTGAAGTTATATTATTTGATATAATTTAATGTTCATTCGATTTCAAGACATACCACGCACGTGGCCCGGCGTTGCACGGGCACTTCGTGCCCTGAAAGTAGTGAGAAAAAAATTTAAAGAAACTACTCCCCGCCAAGGCGGCTCGCTTACAGGCGCTTCACGCCTTTACTTTTTTCCTATATAAAAAAAATCATTCGAATTATTGAGATGCTTCGCGTCTTCAAGATGGTGAGGAAAGTTTCAGTAAGTTCAGCTCGCTCAAAGGAAAAAAGCAGACATAGATATTCAGTTTTTAATATAAGTAGATGGCTCTTCAATAAATGAATGTTTCAAAATATTACAAGTAGCTAGCGATAAAAATACTATGTAAGTCGCCCGCTTATGAGTTTCGTGTTTGATTTAGTTAAGCCTTCATTCCAAATTCGCATTATCATTTTTATTACTGTTTCATGGCAACCACGTTTTGCAATGCAACAATGGCTTTCATATTTAATCATTTATTAGGCTTAATCGCTTTAAATTTGACCACTTATTAATTGATATCTTCGCTAATTAAAATCGTATAATTATATGAATTGAAACTAATGAAGCTTGAAAAATTACCTATCTATCGGTACCTGGCTCGACTTTCAGTTCATTGGCGTTCAGGAGAAAGAAGCGTGACATAGAAAGATAGTTAGAAAGAAAGATAGTTAGAAAGAAAGATAGTTAGAAAGATACTCAGTTTTTAATATAAGTAGACTAGCTGCCAGGGCAGCTAGATTAGCTTCCTGCGGGATGTTGATGCATAACGTCCCCCCTCTCTAACTTTTACCTCATTCTGAAGTTATATTATTTGATGTAATTTAATGTTCATTCGATTTCAAGACATACCACGCACGTGGCCCGGCGTTGCACGGGCACTTCGTGCCCTGAAAGTAGTGAGAAAAAAATTTAAAGAAACTACTCCCCGCCAAGGCGGCTCGCTTACAGGCGCTTCACGCCTTTACTTTTTTCCTATATAAAAAAATCATTCGAATTATTGAGATGCTTCACGCCTTCAAGATGGTGAGGAAAGTTTCAGTAAGTTCAGCTCGCTCAAAGAAAAAAAGCAGACATAGATACTCAGTTTTTAATATAAGTAGATGGCTCTTCAACAAATAAATGTTTCAAAATATTACCAGTAGCTAGCGATAAAAATTCTACGTAAGTGGCCCGCTTATGAGTTTCGTGTTTGATTTAGTTAAGCCTTCATTCTAAATTCTCATTCTCATTGTTATCACTGTTTCATAGCAACGACGTTTTGCAAAAATGGATTTCATATTTAATCATTTATTAGGCTTAATCGCTTTAAATTTGACTACTTATTAATTGATATCTTCGCTAATTAAAATCGTATAATTATATAGATTGAAACTAATGAAGCCTGAAAAATTACCTATCTATCGGTACCTGGTTCGACTTTCAGTTCATTGGCGTTCAGGAGAAAGAAGCGTGACATAGAAAGAAAGATAGTTAGAAAGAAAGATAGTTAGAAAGATACTCAGTTTTTAATATAAGTAGATAGTATGCGTTTTGTTCTTAGTAAACAATTTGGGAATGTAAGAAAGTTGTGAGTATTATGCACCCAATATCTTCTCTTTATCTGTTTTCTTTTTTGCGGAGGTAAAGTAAATCTAACAGTCGTAGTCTGTTAAATTGAGGAGCTATAATAATATACATGCGAGCACACTGGTGCTTCGAAATGAAATGCGGTGGAAAATGACCGTTTCGGAGAAACGATATCGGCTGAGTCGAAAAACAGTGCTGTAGACGACACGACACGGTACTTATCGTTGCAGTATTACCGTCCGAATTTCGTCGTTGTCGTGTCGTCAAATGGAAAAGCGCCCTAAAAGATTGCATTCAGGTAAAGTAAGTTAAAAAACACAGGCTACCTATGTTAAAAACGCAGGTTGCCTTGGACAGGACAGTACCACGGCCAAGCGAGTGCTCAGGTCGTGGTGACTAACTCAATTTTGGCAAAATGTGCGGATGCGACTCTTGTGTTTGACAAGGCAGTGTAGCCTTGGAATAGCGATTTGCTCTATGTTCGGGATAATTACCTTTGTTTATGATAGTTTCCCGCTTCCTTCATATTTTAGTACAAAGCTTATTTCACTATTTTCCATTTTATAACATAGGCAGCTTGGACAGTACCACGGCCAAGCGAGTGCTCAGCGGGCAGTCGTCTGAGGAGAAGCCCGCGCCCCCCAAGCCCCCGCCCAAGCCTTCATCGCAGAAGCCGGAGCCGCCGCCAAAGACGTCGTCGTCCCATTCCCGGGGCGGATCCAAAAGCTCAAGAGGTGGGTTGCGAACTGCCGTCAGAGGGCGTTGACCCACCTGACTATTTAAGAAGTTGTATTGGTTTGCTATGTTATGTTATGATGTGTTCTGTTAGTTCTTCAGCTGAAGGGGGTGGTCACAAACCTAATAGTTCTGGCTAGAACGAGGCAAACTCCCATGTTACTTTTTCTTCTTTAAAGTTTTTAATACGAGTTAAGTTTTACACTGTCTTATTTTTGTACCTCAGAACCAGAACGACGTAAGTCCAAAAATGGCGATTTTCATTTTATTGAAGCGTTTTATGTAGAATCTTTCTTCGCATCGACCCATGAGAATGTTATCCTATAAAAGAAATTCCATGACCATTATTTAGCGGCTTCAAAAGAGAGCAAGACCCATCCTTTGCATGGATCCGACAATCGTTTTCGCATTCTCCTGAAAAGTTACGAAAATGGACTTACGTTATGTGGTTCTGAGGTATAGATTTATTTGGAACAACCGATGTTCAAGCTACAAGTGACCAATATGTTTTAAGGTGGGCCTTCTTCCGGCCCCTCCTCATCCAAGGCCGCCTCGAAGGAAGCCAAGTCGGCGACGTTGCCGAGCAAGGGGTCCAGCAAGCAGGGAAGCAGCGGGAAATCGTCATCAAAGAAGAAAGGCCAGTCGTCCGGCGGCAAGAAATCCGGCACCCTGGACATTCCGGACCGGGAGAGGTCTCCCCCCTCGGACAACCTGCTGTACGACAACCTGTGCTACGCCACCACTCCTAGCTCCAGCAACGACAACAGCGACGTCCCCTTCCTGAGTTCTGAAGAGGAGGATGTGGAGCCCGCCAAGCCCAGCAAGTCCGACAAGAGGCGGATGGAGGGCAGGGCGACGGGGAATGCCTTCAAGAGGGGGGTGAACACCCCCTCTGCCAACAGCCCGACTAGCAAATTGCTCATGGAATATGAGACGCACTTGCGGAACGCGCTAGCGCGCGGTCTAGATGCAGAGAGCTATAGTCTCCACACCTTTGAAGCCTTGTTGACGCAGAGTATGGAGAATGTAGGTAGGTTTCCAACTGTGAACCTGATTATTCACTTGCAGCCACCACCAGCCGACTCCAGATTGGAAGTATACATTTCAATCTGGAGTCTGCTGGTGGCGTGGTGGTAAAACGTTGGCTTTCCACGCCGCGTTGGCTTTCCGCGCCATGGCCAGTATGTAGATTTTCGTGATGCAGAAAATCCCCAGCGCCCATGTCGTATGATTATGCAGCATGTAAAAGATCCCTTGGGGTATTCGTTTGACTTTGAATATCCTTCGGCAAAAGTAAATTACTAGTGAAGTTTCGCATCGAAAAGAGCCCAAGTGCCTCCATCTGGCGGTAACTGGGCGTCAAAATTATATGTGCCAACGCATCACAGCCCCTTAATGGTGGCATATGCAAAGACTTTTATCGTGAGATCGCACTGGGTCTGCAAAAGGCGTTTTCTCACTCACCCAGCCCCATCGGAAAAAAAAAACTTTCAATGTGGACATAAAGTGTCCATATTGGGTCTTGGGCACATTTTCTCTAAATCTTGTTGTAAAATAACAAAGAATTTTTAAAATAATTATATGCAATAGAAATCAAGAATATATTTTATCAGCTTTCTCAAGCACTCCACTTTTCAGTACTTGAAGTAATTTTGCTATAATCATTTAAATTTGCCTGTAATTAAGATCAGTACATCACAAAAATACAAGTTTCCGTCAAAATGGTGAATAACGCTCTTTTTTGCACTATCTATGCTACATTATCTTTTCAACTGCTTTTCCTCACCGATATATCAAAGTCAATCGATTACGTTTATTCCTTTTAAGGACATTAAGGGTGTTTCTATTGAGAGCACTGTCTAAATTGGGTATAAGCACCTTAATAGTTCCATAAAATTAGCAAAACCAGTGCTAAAAGGTTTGATAGACAGATGAAATTTTTTCGTTTTTGCGTAGAAATGCGAGCTGAACGCAAGTTTCCGAGGAATACTCTACTCACATTCCTACGCACAAATCGGTGCTCTTGCATTGTCACATAGAACTGATAAGCAGACTTCCAATCAGCCTAGGTTAAATGAGCCAATTAGTTAAAATCGGGGTGGGGATAAATCTGTACCTCAGAACCAGACTAACGTAAGTCCATTTTTGTCATTTTTCGGTAGAGGGGAAAAACGATTGTAGAATACATCATTTTGCCCTTTTACTGAAAAATGACGAAAATGGACTTACGTTAGTCTGGTTCTGAGGTACAGAAATGCCCCACTGAGATTTTGTTGGGTAGATTGGGCGAAGACGCAGTATTTCGGAAGATACCCTGTCATGTATTTCACCCACAAGCATGAACAAAAACAGCTTGGCTGTCAGTTAGAATGAAAGAGCGTGCACATTGAGAGTATACAAAAGTTGTTGTTGATTTACCTCAGATTTAAGTGGTTGTAGTGTTTTGTCATTTTTACTGCTCTGATGAGTAACCGAAATCTTGTCTAATGCCTAGAGGTAAGACGCTGTTTTTTTTTCTGAGGGGGGAGGGGATACCGGAACTTTTCGACGCGTCCTAGCGAAGGAAATAATCCTATTCAAAATATAGACCTAAAACACTACCCCGAGAAGTCGGAAAAATGGGATTCGATAAAATGCATCGTACGCATCAGCAGCTTGCTCCATACATGATGTACGGTTATCTTACCCCAAGCGCAATTTGCCTATTTGCATCTTATCCCAAGATATGGGTAAGATACCGAAATAAAAGGGTTTTGTAATCATTTAGTTTTGGTGGTCAAAAATTGTTTTTCCAAGGGACATTTATTTTTTTTCCCCATCACAAAAGTCTATAAAGTGAAATCTCGATGTCTCGAAGCCTTAAAACTTAAATATTCCTTTATATCGAAGTTTTCATTAGATCCCAAACTCTTTCAAACGCTGTGGGGACGTCCTGTAATTCGAAATTACCAATAGTTTGAAGCTTTTCAATGGTCCCTTGGGACTTCGAGTTATCGAGACTCGACTGTATTTTGTTGATAAATTTGATTTTTAAAAATAAAAACATGCTCTATTTTATGTTAAATAAAGTTGAAAACTACGACTCCATCCACCAACTCGGGAATGTGATTCATTGCTCTTATTCTGAACGAGTGATTCTGCAAGTGATGTATCTGTACTCAAATCGCTTCCTCTTCCAGTTGCGCTGATGAGGGAAGTGCACAATGAGCTAGAAGAGGTGAGGAAGGAAGAGCAGGCTCTACAATCTCACGATGAACCGGAGGGCAGCAGGGCCTTTGCGAACGCAAGTAAGTCACCAACTAAATATTCCTTCTTTGTCTGGTATACGTACGCTTGCCAGACGTTCAAGTGTTGAGACAAAATCCCAGTGTCCCGACCGGTTTCCTTCATATCCCGACAAATGATAAATTTGTTATAGGACACCAAAACGTTGAAAAATAGTTAACTGAAAAAGATTATTTTGGGTAATTACTTTGGCATTTGTAACCTTGATGCGTACAATTGACATCAGATCAGGTTTCAAATATTTTTATTACAAGGTTAAATCTAAAAAAGACAGTCTAAATTAAGTCCTAGACAATAAAAAGTATATGTGAATAATGTTCGAATGTTATTCCTCATTCAAACGATTTCTTCGTTCTTAGTTAACTTATAGATATTAACATATACAAAATAAAATGTTTAACATTTTACACTTGTGAAATTTCTTATTACTCCTGGTTTATGTTCGTAATTAGTAACTAATTATTTATGGTATTGAGAATAAACTACCCGTAAATCACTCCAAAAGTGTAATCAAACCAAGAATGTATACCCTAGAATTAACGCGAATCTATGGAGGGAGGACGGGGTTGGGGGGAGATTCCGGTGTCCTGTTTGAACATTCTAAAAATCTGGCAAGCCTGAGTATACGAATTTTGAAATTTCTTTTCTTACTTCAACCCCATTGACAACTTATATTATCTCTCTCTTCCCTTCAGTGTTCGCTCTTAAATCTTCTTACAACCAAAATAACCTTTGTGCCAACTGTTATCGAGGAAACTGTCCTTCAGTATCAACAATAGTTGAAAGTATTCAATGATGAAACTATGCGCTGCTAGTTTTATTGCATCGTTTCAACAATGACGAGCAGAGTCCGAACTGTAATAAATGGGTCATTCCGACGACAATGGTACAAATCATGTCTGAAGCTCTTTACTTAAGATTATCAATTTAACTAATTTCCACCAACTGATCATATTTTTTTATTGAGTTTCCATTTATTTGTGTATAATGAAGTGTAAATAAATAGTACGTGACTCATTTATGAAAGGATTTTAAATATTTATATCACTTTGTTTAACAGAGTGGACATATAACAGAGTGGACAAATAAGCCTTTAAAATATCTGTACAATCACAAAGAAAAGTTAGAATCACAGAATAAGCATAAAGTGGAATAAACAGCCTAAAACTGCAAGTCTGTCTGCAATTTCAAAAAAACATCTCTTTTTTTCATCATGAAATCGGCTTTAACAGAGTGGACATCCAACAGTTCAAATTAACTAACATAAGAAAAGAATGAGGCTCACCCTGGTTGTTGACTACATAATTCAATGTAGCTAGCTAATCACGGCAGTTATACTACCTATATTTTAAAAAATATATATACAGGGTGTCCACTCCAATCGTGGACCAATAGCTAATTTCTAAACCGTTAGAGATAAGCATATAGTTTATTTAGGAAAAAATCTCCAAATTACGAAAGGAATTTCGGGTCCATTCAATGTTTTTCAAAAAATCAAATTTTGAAAGAGTTACGAAATTTAAATTTTTATACAGCCCCCCAGTCCTATCAATCATATTTAGTAAAACATTTTTGACACTGTAACGTTTAAAACTAAAAAAAAATCACTCCTCTACCACAAAAATTGACCGAGTTATGACGTTTTGAAAAATCAAGATTTTGCATTATTTCATGACGTCATCGAGAGATCACCTAAGGGACCGTATGCGAAATCCTTCAAAATCTTGATTTTTCAAAACGTCATAACTCGGTCAATTTTTGTGGTAGAAGAGTGATTTTTTTTTAGTTTTAAACGTTACAGTGTCAAAAATGTTTTACTAAATATGATTGATAGGACTGGGGGCTGTATAAAAATTTAAATTTCGTAACTCTTTCAAAATTTGATTTTTTGAAAAACATTGAATGGACCCGAAATTCCTTTCGTAATTTGGAGATTTTTTCCTAAATAAACTATATGCTTATCTCTAACGGTTTAGAAATTAGCTATTGGTCCACGATTGGAGAGGACACCCTGTATATCAGATTGAATGCAATTGTTTATTTTATTTCCAAAAGGCATATAACAGAGTGGACAATTCGAAACATAGAAAATCTATGGACATGGATAAATAATAGTGTTTTTTGGGGAAATTTCTTTTATTTGCGTAATAATCTGCAGAAATAGTGCGAAGCATCTTTTGTGCAGTGCGGTGTCATTTATTTTGTGGTTACATTTCAGTTTAATTTTAAATCACATTTAAAATTCTAGCAATTTGAAGCTGGGACACGTCATTTTCTCCTTCTTCTGACAAAGATGATTTTTTTTGTGTCATTTCTAAATGGATTATACCTAATCAATTGATACTTGATGGCACAAAATTAAATGGAGAACCTATAAAAAATACACTTAATGGGAGATAGTTATTAAAATTGATTTAAAAAAATTCTAAAGTCTCGGATATGATTTGTACCATTTTCGTCGGAATGACCCAAATACTTTAAGAATGGTAAATTTATTTACTGTCTGTTTGCGTTTTGTGCGCCTGGCAGCCACGGACGCTTCCATCTGAAAAAGGGGAGTTAGGTTTTATATGCGCACTACCCGATGCCCTTCAGCTTTTGTTCGCTTACTACTTCCTCGTTACTTCCCCCCCCCCCACCTATTTCGAGAAAGTCCGAAGAGACTTGGCGCGTGCGCAGATGCGGCGGAGGTCGTACGAAAAATTTTTAGACAGTACAACTGAACGTTAAATTAATTGAAGTTGCAAATTTTATCTGAGAAAATGTGTTTAGAGCCATCAAGTGTCACTCACCGATCTCAATAAAACTTTGGAGATTCATAAAACATTGAAAAATAATTAACCCGAACTTTTTTGACTGGGAATAAACGCTTGTATTGGTGTGAAATTACAAAAGCAAAACAAACATTCGCCCAAGCGAATAAAACGAGCCTCTCAGAAATCAAATCTGAGAAAAACTAACTAACTGTGTTCGAGGCAGTTGGACAGCTATTTATACTCGGAAGGAAATTTCTACAACATTCTAGCAAAATCCGGAGTGTTCGATTCATTCACAAACTTAAATAATCCATTCAAGAAAATTCTAGTGATAAAAAGAAAAACCCACGATATTACAACTGCGAGCGAAAACGTCTTCATGCTTATTAAATGTAGGGCAAGTGTAAAAACAACAAAGTGTTACAGGGCCGGTATACAAATGATAAAAGTGATATCTTCAGATACTTTTGCAACATGTCGCCAGATAAAACCAAAACTAGTAACACCAAGAACAATTTAAAAAATGGTGCAAGGCAGGAAAAACAACTATTTACAAGATTTGTAACAATACTATTTCAGAAATATTATCTATTGCGAACCATCCTGGCACAATCATCAACTTAGAGTAACCGGAAAAACTTTCAGATTTACCCTAAAGCTCATCAACTTTTTAAGCACAAAATTTTACTCTGATCTGTTACTGGCGTTTGGGTAGAGTTACTGTCAAAGGAAATCACAGGCTTTCACGCCCCTGAACCTCACTTATCTACGGATGCACTATTGGCTATGAAAAATCTTATATAGTAATAACGTATGGCAGTTGTGTGTAATAGCACTACAAAATCAATCTTCTTTTCTGAGCAGCATCCTAAGCTGTAACTGGTGAGTATATTTCCATCATATCTGTACCTCAGAACCAGACTAACGTAAGTTCATAAAGCAGTGAGTAACCGCCCAAAGCAAGGGCTAAGGCAGAAACATGCAATACACCGCCAACTCGGCTATTTCGATCCATGGACTGCAGTTTCACGCTTATTGTACGCTCTCAGCATGGAATACGAAAGTAGCCGAGTTGGAGGCAAAAATCCTCTTATAGAACAAAGAGAGCGTTGCTCTATAAGAGGATTTTTGCCTCCAACTCGGCTACTTTCGTATTCCATGCTGATGAGCCTACAATAAACGCGAAACTGCAGTCCATGGATCGAAAGAGCCGAGTTGGCGGTGTATTGCATAACGTAAGTCCATTTTCGTCACTTTTCAGTAGAGGGCGAAAACGACTGTCGGATGCATGCAAAGTATAGGACTTGTGCGCTTTTAACGCCGCTAAATAATTGTGAAGGAATTTCTTTTCTGGAATAGCGTTCTCATGGGTCGATGCGGAATGATATTCTACATACGATGCAACAAAAAAGTGAAAATCGCCATTTTTGGACTTTCGTCGTTCTGGTTCTGAGGTACAGATATTTGGTATATTTAACAAACATTTTCGTTTGAACACATTGACTGCATCTTGTGCTAAGTTCATATGACACATTTGATGGCTCCCCTGTTATCACTCTAGGATTCTGTTTATAGGGTAAGTTGAGTTATGACCACGACCTTTAGAGACTTCTTGTTTGATCTCGTTTTCTTCTTCCTTCGCAGGGTGCACGACGAGCGGTCCCAAGACGAGCACCTTCCCCCTGCCCGGCTCGACCCGCCAGCCGCCCCACCTGGCGGCGAGGGGCGGCGACACCGGTACGCCCCTTCTCTCCAGGACATCCATGGAGAGCACGGACTCGCGCATCTATCTCACGTCATCGGAGGTGAGCGTACGTATCCCTTTCCCCTCTCTGTCCCCTCTTGTCCTTTTCCTTGCTGTCACTACAATATCTAAGCCACGGGTTTCTAGCAAGTTTGAAGTGAGGCTCTGATTAAGACCCCTATATAGACGATCCCGCGCTTTAGCTTAAGTTTGACCGCTTTCGATCCAGTGTGTGGTTGAGTGGTTGTCTCTTCTACCGAGTTATTGCGTTTTGGAAAATTTTCACTGTGGGCAATTATTAGCTAGGCAATGAATGTCCCGACATTTTGCTCTGGCAACCAACCCAGATAACGTTTTTAAGCGGTTGTCGCAACGTCAACAACCATTTTGCAACGTTTACTTGAGAAAATTAAAAGTAAATAAATTGGATCCAAAATGGTCAAACTTAAGCTCGTCGCGTCGGCCTGTCTATATAGCGCTCCAGCTCTGATAAGTTGTTTTATTACCTTCACAATCTTCTCTTCTTATCGGATTATAAGGAAGTGTATCTATGATAGGTTGAGTAATGACCTTGACA
Organism: Uloborus plumipes; assembly: GCA_038373865.1. Taxonomy (NCBI): domain Eukaryota; kingdom Metazoa; phylum Arthropoda; class Arachnida; order Araneae; family Uloboridae; genus Uloborus; species Uloborus plumipes. The sequence goes on along the minus strand of JAXGGA010002209.1, from coordinate 77,718 downwards.
TTGTTTACCTCTTTTTCGGGTAATTGGGAAGTGTGGCTCTGATAAGTTGAGCTGTGACGTTGTTAATGTTAAACGATTTTTCGGGTAATAGGAGTGTTGCTCTGATAAGTTGAGCTATGATATTTACAATGTTTACCGCTTTTTGGAGTGATAGGGAAGTGTGCCTTTGATTAGTTGAGCCGTGACGTTGTAATCGTTAAACTCTTTTTCGGGTAATAGGGGTGTTGCTCTGATCAGTTGAGCTATGATATTAACGATGTTTACCGCTTTTTGGAGTGATAGGGAAGTGTGGCTCAGCTAAGTTGAGAAATGACTTCCTAATTTTTAACCTCTTTTTCGGATAATAGGGAAGTGTGGCTCTGATTAGTTGAGCTGTGACCTTCTCAATGTTAACGTCTTTCAAGGATAGTAGCCAAGTGGCTCTGATAAGTTGGGTTATGATCTTATCAATGTTTTTCCATTTTTTGGTGTAGGAAGAAGGTCACTGGCGTTGGGTTGAGTTTCAAAAATATTCGAACTTAAATCCGTACCAATAGCTTTTTTTTTAACATTCTCCAAAATTGATAAATATTCATAGGTAGTTCGACTTAGGGAGGAACAGAGGAGGAACTATATGCGCAGTACAGAACAATATAATACACTTTTGCTGTTCGAGCTATGCCTGTTTCTTTGTAATGCGGCGTAAAAATAAACTAGATAAAAAATATCTAAAAACTTTATTGAGATTTAGACTCGAAAAAACCATTGGGATAGTTATCTCATTCTTATGGATTAAAATGCATGTAAAACGCATTCAACAATGATCAACGTGAATGAAGAAATACAGTAAGGGCCCTCTGTTCCACTTCAGCAGAATACGCGACCGAAACCGAAAATCCGGGTACTTTACATAGGAATACCATTTAATCCGTTTTACGTTTCTGCTTTACGTCAATGTGGAGCAGGGCCCTAAGTCTCAAGGAAAGTCATATTCAATTTAGCAATACAAAAATCAATGGTCATTGGTCACTGTCTATTGCTCCAAAGCTGCACTCCATCAGCAAAGATCTTATTGGAAAGTAAAATCTTTTTTTTTTTGTTGGACGTGACTTTAGTGGGAATTATCTGCGAAGCGTTGATGTTATTTAGTCTCAATAAAACTAACTACTAACCACGCAATTTTTCCCTTCATCGAGCTCATTGCTTTTTGCTCAAAAACCACTTTTAGTGATAAATCATTAGGCACACTGGTGTATACTTTTGCGCAATTAATGAGTGTTGCTTATTTAAGGATGACTTTGAAATACTTAAATAGTTTATGAATTTAATTCGCATTAAAAGGAATTCAAGTAAAAAAAACAGCCCATTCAAATTTAAGAACAAAAAAAATGTTGAAATACAAATTTTGAAATAATGTGATAACTCCACTGTAACTCCACTGGACTGGCTCAATCCAATCCTGAAATACAGCGGGATCGAAACTCCCTGTTGTTATGCATTGCATCATAACAATTTCTCTTAGTATTCAATAGCAGCGAAAAGAATAAATATATACTACTTTTTTTTCTTATTTAGACAAACGTCATGCCTGTACTTCTGATAGAGCAATATTCCCTTCTTATTTTTTTTTTTTTTTCTGCACTGTTACATCTTTATAAGTTAGATTCTTGAACTTGAATTTCCTTGAGTCTAGGAGCGAATCAATAGGGGGTCATGACCCCTCCCCCCTTAATCCCCCTAATGTAGGCGAAAACAGCGTTTTGGGGACGTATATATCAATATTCTCCCCACACCCCTATTTATGCCAAAAAATATCTCGCCCCCCCCCCTTTTCCCGAAGTGACCCCCTCCTTAACCAGAAGCTGGATCCGCCCTTGCTTGAATCTTAGTCGTAAATGTCTCGATTTTTTTTTTTTTTTTTTTTTTTTTGTTAATAAATGGTGAACGAGAGTGGCGAGCTCGGATCGAAGACGATCCGAATGAACTGATTGCAGTTCCCCGGAGTTGGTGGGGAATCGCGAGCAGAAATACAAATATCTTTCCTTTCAGAATTTAAGAAGACTGTTAGTTGCTATGAACAAAGGAAAAAAAAAGAAAGAAAATGACATTGAAGCAACTTTTGAAAGAGTTAGTATAATCCCTCGGGTTTGACTACACCCAATCTCAAAACCCCGCGGGATTGAAATCCCTGGTAGGAACACACACACACCTCAAGGAACAAGCGGTTAAATTCGGAGAAAGCGCTTTAAAGTTCAAGAGATGTCTGGAAATCAGCCCTCTCTCTCCATCCTCCCGAAGACGATCGGTCCCATCCGGAGAGCGGTTTCGGCGGATACCCCATCGATTTTGGAGGAAGTGCTTCACACGTCGCCTCATCCTGTCAGCCGCGAAAGGTCATCAGGGGTCAACACCCTTCGCTCTCTCTCTGATTTCTCCCGGCGCTCTCCGAATGCACTTATTTGTTCTCCCCATGGGCACGGCTTTCATTTGATTACTGCTGGCGGGACCGACGATTCGAGATGAATGCTTGAGGGGCCGAGTTTTCTTGGGAGAAGGATGATATCGGGATCTCTACAAATTGCACATTCTAGAAATATTTCGTTGCAATACTTTTGCACGATTTTGATTTTGGGCGAGTTTTCGTCAAGAGGTCTTGGGGTCCTTACAATTTGCTTATACTTTGCATATTTTGCCTTTGTTTGGGCTAGTCTCGGAAGAAAATAATGCTTTTTTTTCCTGTCAGCCACGAAAGGTCATCAGGGGTCAGCACCCTTCGCTCTCTCTCTGATTTCTCCCGGCGCTCTCCGAATGCACTTATTTGTTCTCCCCATGGGCACGGCTTTCATTTGATTACTGCTGGCGGGACCGACGTTTCGAGATGAATGCTTGAGGGGCCGAGTTTTCTTGGAAAAAGGGGTCTCTACAAATAGCACATTCTAGAAATATTTCGTTGCAATACTTTTGCACGATTTTGATTTTTGGCGGGTTTTCGTGAAGAGGATCATCCTGGGTCTTTACAATTTGGGTGTACTTAACCCATTTATGCCCAAGTTTTTTCAACAATTTTTTTTTTCAATTTTTATCTGCTTAAAAGTCTAATTTGGAATGGTTTACATACATTTTAAGCGTAAAACAGATCGCCATTGTCATATTTATTAAGTTATTTAACGTCCTGTTTATGGGACACTAGGCAGATTTGTGCGCAAAATACGACCTTACTCGACTTTTCTTTTGCAAAGTAACATTACAGAAGGCATCTGTGATCAATTTTAAGCAAATCATTTTGAAATAGTTTAATTTTATGAAAAATAAGGTCGCAAAAAAATCTTACTTTCTTTGGCTACCCATTCTGGATCGTTTCTTGACTGATTCCTCTGAAAATAGCTGGCAATAAATAAACCCTGATATCCAACTAGTGGTTCAATCTGGTTTTCTCAACAAGAAGGACTATTTAACTTGTGAAAAACAGCTTTAGTAAAATGATATTGTTACAAATCTTGTAAATAGTTGTTGTTTTTCCTGCCTTGCATCATTTTCATTAGTTTTGGTTTTATCTGGCGTCATGTTGCAAAAGTATCTGAAGATATCACTTTTATCACTTGTATACCGGCCCTGTAATGTTTTGTAGTTTTTACACTTGCCCTACATTTGATAAGCATGAAGACATTTTTCGCTCGGAGTGGTTTTTCTTCTTTTTATCACTAGAATTTTTGAATGGATTATGTAAGTTTGTGAATGAACGAACACTCCGGCTTTTGCTAGAATATTGTGGACATCTCTTTCCGTGTATAAATAGCCTAGAACACAGTTTTTAGTCAGTCAGTTTTTCTCAGATGGGATTTCTGAGATGCTCGTTTTCGTTCGCTTGGCGAATGGTTGTTTTGCTTTTGTAATTTCTTAATTACTGTTCACGTTAGATACGTGGTGCCGAGTTACTGTTGAGAGTACAGTGTACTGTTTGCTACCTAATTGCTGGATGTTTAGCAATTGTTTCCTGCTCCAATTGTAAATAGTGTACATACTTGTAAATAAATTTATAGTTACTTCCTCAAGATTGGAATGCTCATTTAAAGAAAGTTGAAGGTGCTACGGACTCGTTACAATACATACCCATTACTGGTTTTTGTATGCAGTAACTAACAAGCGTCCCGTTTTTAGGCTACTAGGCATAAACTGGTTAACATATTTTGTCTTTGTTTGGGCTAGTCTTATTAGAAAATAATGCTTTTTTTTCCAGCAATGACAAATTGGTATAATCAAAACATCACCTGCTCGTTTATTCCATTCACTTCAGTTTCATGCTTTCACATTAGCTACCAGTTTTTGTTGGCTCTCTTTGCTCTATAGGAGGATTTTTACCTCCAGCTCGTTTAATTCCTACTCCATGCTGATGAGTGCATAATAAGCATGAAACTGCAGTCCAAAGATGGAAAAAGCGAGCTGGTGGTGTATTGCATGTTTCTGTTAGCCCTGGTTTAGGGGCGGTTACTTATTACTCTTACTTGTGCGCCTTTTTCCCCCATACGATGATTTTAATGGTCCCGGTACATTTTACAGTAAAATAATGATAATTTCATTCGTTTATGCGTCGCTCTTAAGATAAATATTTCCCTTATGCGACGAATTTTTCGTAACATTTAAGCAATTTAATTTATTTTCCTTCAAAATTTTGCATGTTTCTTCACTTTCCTCTTTGATCTTTCGTTTTTATTGCTCACGGAAGGCATTTTTTTCTATATGAACTAGAGTTCGGAGAGGGACAATTATCTATTATGGATCGTTTTAATGGGAGCTGCTTGTGATTATGCTGCATCTATTGTTTTCTCTTTATCATTGTAGTGTTACGTTAACCCTTTGAAGCAGAAATGGGACACCGGTGTCCCACAGAACGAAACACCGATTTCAAATGAATATTTTACCTTTTATGCAGAAAGGGACACCGTTGTCCAAAGCTGTATTACATAACCAGAAAATTATTAAAATGCTAAATATAATATTTTCCCCTTATTTTGAAGTTAATTAATACATAATAGTTATCAAAGTAGGTGAAAAACATTGAAAAAAATTCTGCGTCAAAGGGTTAAAGCAATTTACGAACCGCAGTAATATCACTCTTTTCTACAGAAACATTCTTATTTATGCTGCCATTAGAACTAACTTTGCGGTTTAGACTTTTAGATAGGCTTGTTCACTTATGCGTCTCTCATGTATACGCCTTTTTCTGCTGGTCCCTTGTGCCGGCGCATAAGTGAGAGTTCTCTGTACTTTAAATTGGTATATGTTTTCTTTTAAACCTCAGACGTCGCGTAGACCCTCTTTTAAATTGGCTATCTGCCAACGCCTCCCCCACCTCACCTCCTGAAAAGGGCCGACGCAGGAAATGGTAGAGATGGAGCACACACATACACGACCACCTACAAACACGAACACTCACTTATTGCGAAAATTGGAATTCGAGACGACAAAAGTCAAATACTTCTTTTTTTTACTCGTTCTAAAAACATTTCGTTTCGGTATTTTTGCGCGATTTTGGACGGATTTTCGTGATGAAGGATCCTAGTTCTTTACAGTTGCATGTGCTTAAAACATTTTATTTCAATACTTTTACATGATTTTGGGCGAGGTTTTTCAGAAAACAATCAGGGAGTTCCTAATAAATTGCATATTCTAAGAATATTTTTCTGAGTACGAGCGAGTTTTTTTTAGAAAACGATGCTGGTTCCTTTACGCATCGCACGTTCTAAAACTGTTTTGTTACGATATTTCAACACGACTTTGGGCTAGTTTTCATGGGAAATGATGCTGTTTTTTTTTTATAAATTTATGTATTCTAAAAATTGTTTGAGTATGCGTGAAAACGATACTGGTTTCTTAATCAGGTGAATTCTAAAAATATTTTGTCTCAGTGTGGGCGATTTTCGTGGGGCATGATAGTGGTTTCATTACAAATTTGCAGTATATGAAAAATATTTCGTCAGAGTTAATCTGGTCGAGTTCTCGGAAAAATGCTTACGACGAAATCCTTAGAACTGGTCCATTACAGCAAGGGAGTCAACATCACCAGGGCTGAGAAATCCAATGCTTTTGCATCTTTTCTTGCCTGGTGAATTGGCTAAACACGCTGTTCCTAAAGGTCTCAAAGCCGTCAACAAGTACACCAACTCGAAGTACATTTCTTCATTCACAGGGAAGCAAGGGCCATAATCAGAACCGTACAAGTAGTGTTAAAAACATTTCCACTGCATGAAAAAATTAAACAAAGCACCGTGAATGTTTTCATAAGGTAGCACTTTACAATTCCAAAACAAGAAAACAACTAGCAGTTGCGTTTATTTATCTTGATTGTCTAGCATAGCTAAACAGTCTCCATCATCTTAAGTAACTGAAGGAATTTCAGGAACAGCAGTGAATTCCGGAAGAATTAGTCCTTAATGAAGTCCAAACTGTATATTATGCAGTGGAACTCCGTTAGTTAGACCCAAAACCTGCTTAACTTGACATACATTTGCAGGAATCTCTATAAGTCGACATCCACTTTCTGTTTTAGTCCACTTTTTGCTACCGGTATTCTTTTATATCAACCATTTCCATGAATATCCGAGAATTCCGGTAGCTTATGGGACTGTAAATTCATTTTTCCCCAGAGAGAACTCTTTTTGAGAATACTCACTAATACCCAGAGGATATAGTCATCACACTTTGCGCTGTTGGTGTTGACCCAATGCTAGGAAGGAGATGGATAAATGTTCCATTCACTTTAGGGTTTTTTATTTCGGACTCCAAAGCGCCGATAGGAGTAAGTGCGTACGCTCCACCCCTATTAACTCTCCCCTGGTCCCTGATACCATCGTATGTATCATCAATGCTAACTGAGGGATTTTATGGATGGTCTCCAGAGCTAGTTGTCTAATGAGGGTTGAATTCTTAGAGTTTTCATCACAGTGCTCAAAAGTTCATTATGGAAATTGATGCCATTAAATTTCAACCTGACGCCCTGGATATGTAAGGAGCTGGGTTCCACAAGAGTATAAGATAGACCCAGCATTTTTCAAAGGATTAGGACCTACGCTTTTTCAGTCGTAGATGATTAGTCCACTCTTGAATGAAGACATCTGTTGTGTGGTGGTTTTCGTGCCTGTAAAGCTTTTTGTAGTACTTTGTAAGGCAATAAGAAGAGAGGGCAGATTGTTCTCAAAGCGCACGTCATTTAGACTCTTTGTTTCATGATTATTGTCTATTGGTAAAAGTTGAACCTAAACTTACATCATTTTCAAATGAAGTGGAATAAGGATAAGGTCAAAACTAATTTCTGATGGTGTGAATACAGTTGTGAAAAAATGACCTACATTACGTTTTCTTTCTACAATTCATATACGCATGATTAATTTGCATGTTGAAACTGCCAGTGTCAAAACAAGAGTAACTAACGAATTGTATTTGCGAATTGTTTGGAATCGATCCCATTCAGGAGTTTTAACTACCTGAGGACACCGAAATTATGTTTTCCCGAATGGCAACTTTGAAAAGTGGCCTTCAGACAGCCCTCCAAGAAACGTGTCGGAATCTCCAACGAGCCTCACGTTCCCAGGAAAATAGGTCGCTGTTCCAGGCGGAATACCGAAATCAACACGTCCTCCAGTGTTTGGTGTGGCCGGTCGCCTAGCGACGCTGCTAAATCTCGTGCTCCGGAAAAAGCAGGAGAAGTTGGAAGGGGGGGGGGAGACGAAAACTTCTTTTATTTCCTGAAATAATGGAGCAGGGGCCTGACTATCCGGTAGCCAACCGGAAGGCAGAAGAAAAATGACGCTTCTCATCCGAGGGTTCTTTCGAAATGCTTTGGACATTGTCCGAGGAATAGCAGTCACGCTACTGGAGCGACGAATCGCGGTTGCTTGTTGTGCTTCGCGACATTTTTCATTCGATGCTAAACAACTGTGATGTAGATAAGAAAATTTTATTTCAATAAACCTACTTTGATTAATGATGTAGCATGAACGTGGGGCGTGACTGCCAGGGGCGCCCCAAACTGAAATGTTTGGGAGGGGGAAAATTATCAACTTGCGGAATGAAGTTCCAATTTTACCGAATGATAAAATACAATAATGTACATTGCACACATGTCGTACATGCATAACATTTAGTGAGAAACAGAAAAAACATTAGGCATATTTTAAAAAACAATTCTAAAAACTAAAGAGGACAAATAACCTCAATGTTGCAATATTGCCTTCAAATTGCCGAATCTCAGCAAAATGTGCCGAATACGGAAATTATTGGGAGGTTACAGTGACCTCCTGTGACCTCTCATCGGGGCGCTCCTGGTGACTGCTTCGACATGCTGTTGCTAAGTTATTGTCTTGCGCGGATAATTATCAATAAGATACGTAACTTGATCTTGAAGGATAGCAGTCATTTAGGTTAACTTAGAAAAATGTAGGTTAATTTTGCACCAACTTCATATTTTTTTCAGCATTCAAGGTCTGTTGGAAGAGCATCCGATTATTTGCCGAGGAAACAAAAGGTATCAAACTTGGAACCTTGAAAACATTTTCCTCAAAGTATTATTTTTGGGACTCTACATACTTCTCCCAATGGTGCTTCTGTTTTTGGAATCATTCTTAGGGCTGTTTCGGAATGAGCTTTAGCTCTTTTGTCGTTACAGCCATAATGCCCTCTCGTGTTTCTAATCTCGTTCCTTAAATCGTCTTTTGAATTAGGTTGTTAGTTTTTTTTGTCGCATAAAACGTTTGAACAAATGAAGCACATGTGCTGGAAAATCGCCACTGAAAGCCGTCTGTATCTTCCTTTTGGTTTCTTCTTGACTGTCGCTTAGAGGAAAGTTTGATGCATTAGCGCGGCTCCATTCTTTTCTCAAATTTCCTTGAAATTAAAAAATAAATGACAAGAGTACAACAAATTACCTTAATCAATATCCAGTAACATATAGACAAACGGGAAAACATTCACATATGCGCTCAACGATACAAACTCAGCACATAAAGCCCTCTTGATAGATATTTATAAAAACAATGATGTCTAAAATTTGCTAACTACCCTTTTATATGACTTCAAAAGAAAGTGTAGAAGGCTCAATGCTGTGATCTGCCGACGAAGATATGTCATCAGTTTTCTACTTCTTGTTTCACAAAATAAGTTGGAAACAGTGAATGCAGCTCATTGCCTCGTCAGATTGAGGATCTGAAGTGGCTGTTTGGAAGCTGTTTTTAGCCCATTAATGCCTAGCGTCCCATTTTAGGGACGGTCTAAAAAGTGCCTGAAGTGACCAAAAATGAACATTTCAACCAAATAATAGTGTTCAATTATTACTTTGGTATTGTTTCAATTCAGTATTAAGAGATTGCAGCACATAACCATTGTAAAGTGTGTTCTGTAGCCGCGTAACCAGTATACAAAATATCTTTGGGAAAAAAAGTCAGGCATTAATGGGTTAAATGGCAATTTAAAGTAGTCTAACTCTTTTGTCTGTCACTGTAATAAGCTATGCAGTATAATAAATGGCCGAAATTTTGTGATGCTATGAAATTGAAACGGGTAGTTTTTAATTAATTAAATCAGTGGTGCTCAACCAAATGCCTTATGCGTCCCTTGAAGCGGATTAGGCTGGCCCGTTATTTTGTTTAATGTTGAGAATCGAAAACCACGTTCATCAATTTCTCAAAACAACAGCGAAACCATCTTAATAGATAATGCCACAGCAATAGTCAGTCAAATCACAGCCAATGAAATTACTTCTCCATTTGTTTCTCTTGTGCGTTGGTGTCATACACACAAGCGTTTTACCAAAATGTTGTAAATTTGCTGTCACCCCTGGTCGTTAGAGTTGATGAATGTTTTTCATATTGCCTCCCCAATTTCTGTCCTGTCAAATAAAAAACTCTAATACTCGAAAAGTTAGCACGGGGTTGAATACTATTGATACCAATAACGAGCCTTTTTACTCCATACCATATAGTGATTGGACCTTACAGTTGCTCTAGTTAGAGTCGATTTTAAAAGAAGCCATAGTCAATCGATGATGAATTTAGATGAATCAGCACCATTTATTAAGGCAGCCAGGAAGTGTGTTCAAAACAAAACTTCATTGGCGAAGTTAATTTATTTTGACGAGATCCAGAAGGAAAATTCATGTAAACTCAGTTTAAAATGTAACAGAGTGCAGGGCTGTCATTTAAGTTTTTCCAGGGGGGTGGGGCAAAAGGGTAAAAACACAATACAATTTCACCAGAAAACAACAAAACCACGCCCACTTACATGGAAATACATTGATTTTTCAAAGTCGGGGGGGGGGGGGATTGACCCCCCCCCCGCCCCTCTTAAATGACGGGCCTGACAGGGTGGTAATTTCTCTCGAAAATGCAAACTATCATTCCCGAAAGTTGGTGGTAGGATAGCGAATGACACGAAACGACCACAGAGTAATTGCATCGCAGAGGCATAATTCGATGATAATTCTGATACACTGTTAAAACTAATGGTTGCAATTGGCACCTTTCCGGGGTGAAACGCTTGTAACAGGAGCGGCACCCAGTAGGGTGCCGAGATTTCACCCTTGGGTTGGGTGAAAAACTGGCACCCTCAATTCAACGAGCAGCGCGGGTGAAAGATGGAACCGTATAGGAGTGCATAATGGCACCCTCACTGTTCACTATTGCAGATCCCCCCTGTGCTGTGTGCGTTTTTGTTTTTCAATTGTGTTTACTTTTATTTATTGATTTTATTCACAAAGTCTTGGTACATTTTCACCTTGAATTCCGATTTGAAAATGATCGAAACTTGTAATTTAAGGCATTTTCTCACAGTTCAGACTTTCCAACATATTTTAAAAGAATTCGTGACTTGAATTAAACTCAGTAGTTTTAAAATGCTATTGACATTTACTGCAGCATTATCTGTACCGAAAATGAAGAGGGAAGGTATTTTATGGATCCCTTTCAAAAACAATAAAAAATATTCAGTTGTATCATTCTATCAATAAAAAATTGAATCGCTTCATTAACTTATAAAATTTTAATCAAGGGTAACATATTAATAGGTATGTATAGTTCGACATTTAAATATCTTTATGGAATAAAAGATATGGGGTATTTGAAAAGCAGTGTTTGTTAAACGTCAAGTTTCTCGACAGATTAAAAATCGAAATATATTTTAAGGATCAATTCAACTGATGGAACAAAAAAAGTAAGCTCTGGCAATAACGAACTCAGCATTTGTTATCAATAACGCCAACGAAAGATATTAGCGACAGCATGAAATGCATGGCATTAAAATAGCATATACATATACGTATGATAAAAACAAATAAGAAAGAAAGAAAGAGTCATTCAGAGTTTCTTTTTTTTTCCTTCCCTTCGCGTTCTGCTGCTTGTTTGTATCTGCACGGCAAAAGAGATTCGCTGCACAGAGATAAATTTCCGTTCGCACACTTTGAAATGATTGTACAAATATGTTGGAAATTCTTAGAACTATTATCAAATGCATGTACTTACGTGAGAATTCGAAGACTAATATGAAGAATTAATCCATTTTTGTAATAAACTCAAGGTGAAATCCAAGACTGTGAAAACACTGTACCGAAAATTCTGTCGTGTCGACGTAAACAAGATGTCCGCCATTCAAATGGTTGATGATGATGATGAGACCTCGCGCAGGCGCATTCTGTCAAAGGTGCCTTTTGGTACGGCGAGATGTCTCACTGAGCATGCGCAAGCTTTATTCACCCCAAAGGGTGCCGATGGGAGGCTTTTTAGTGCGGGAAGAGCTTTTCAAATTCGCTGTGGCACCCCGTGGCACCTTGCTTTCACCCAAACTTTCTTATTGGCACCCCTGCGTCACCCGTAGTTTTTACAGTGTATTGTAACATGTATGTTTAGTGCGCCTTAAGAAAAATATGAACTACTTTACACGATCTTACTGTAACTTAAATTTTTATAACCTCATTTTAGACTATTGCAGTCAGTGACCCTTTGTCTCTAAATTGATTTCTGTCATTTGTAAATAACAGTCAATAACATTTCGCTATAGCTTCCTACTCAATAACTTTTGTGGGGTCTGTGAAATTGCTTTATCAAGTAATATTGTCATTTATGCAACGATTTTAGCAGTATAATCTTGGCCCAAAATTTGCTCCAAAATTATATTTCTTTCTTTGGATAAAATTTAATAAACTGTACGTAAAATGGTTTCCGCATTGATATTTCGTGTGACAATATTATTCAAAATGGGTTTAAAATTATATCTGTAATTCAGAATTTTTATAATAGTCTGTGGTTGCTCCTATCAGAAACTTCACCTAGCATTAAATTTATAAGTAAAAGTAATAATACCCAAAGGGGATCTTTTTGTAATATTTGTATAAAATTTCAGACTTAAAAAAAATGAACGCTCGATAGTCAAGTTATTAAGAAATAGAACCATAGAGAAAGTACAAAATTATTTCCTAAAGTTGGAGGAAGAGGAGAGAATTGACCCCTTATTACTTTTACAGAATTTTTCCAAAATCATATGCAGAGAAACCAGGTAGGAGTAAACTGTTTTCTCCACGCTGACACTTAGTTCGTAAGGAAAGCACTTTTACGGAATTATTAAATATTTATGCAGAATTACTGTGAAAGTAGCTTGGCGGCCAAATTTGTCGTTAAATTGGTGTAAAGTTTGGGAATGTTTGTGTAAAAAAAACCCTTAACGTCTCTTTTACGCAACCTTCCCCCCCCCCCTCAATGGCCGCATGCATTTGTATACAAGTGACAAGTATTTTACATAGGACACTACATTGAAATAAATAAATGAAACTCTTATTTCTTTAATAATGTCGCTGATGTATCAGAGAAATATTATTTTTCAGGAGCAACTGGAAATGCGGCTTTTTTTCGGAAAAATATGCGCTCAATTTAGTAATCATCGTCACAACTTTGTTTAGTAATACAAAATAGGTCACTTTTAGATGAAGGTTTAAAATGGAGTCTCTTTTGCTTTAGCAGTTGATTGAAATCCCAAAATGCCTAACTTCTTTTTTTTTTTACCTCCCATCCCCCCTTTTCTTTCTTTCTTTCTTTTTTTTCTTTTTTTTTCTTTTTTTGGCCTTGTTACAGAGAGTTCCTTAAAAGAGAAAAGTAAGCTTCATTTTTTTTTCTTTTTTAAAGAAACTGCTGATTTGAATATTTTTTAGAAAAGGGCCCCCTTTCAATTATAAATTTATGTACTATTTATTACGTTTAAAGCAATTTCACTTGTTATTTGAAATTATTATTAAGTCCAAGAGCTAAGTTTAACAATATCCATTAAACTACTAATTAGTAATGCTAATTTTAAGCTAATGTTGAAATATATGACGAAACTTAACAGTAAAAATCCATGCAACGATTTTTATAAACTATTTTACTTACTAGCTCACCCGTGCAAAGCTTTCGCACTCGACAATGGGAATTAATTAATTCATTTATTTATTTATTTAATTTTTTATAAGTTTGCCAAAAAAAACAAAGCAAAATAAGATATTTTTTTTCTTTGTGTTTTTCCCGTAGTGAAGGAAAAAAAGCTGTAAAATGATTCCTTACTTATGAAGTTAGATAACGGATTAAAGAATTTATAACCCCCCTCCCCCCCGAAAAAGATGGAGAAATAATATATGGTGATACTGAAATTTATCATGTTAATGTAAACGTTTTTTTTTTTTTTTAGTCTTTTAAGGCAATAACTGTCACTAAAAACCCTGTAATGAGTTTATTTTTATAACGCTGTATATACAGGGTGGTTATAAATTAACAGGAGGTGTTTGGAGCCCTCTAGCTCGCGAACTACTGGGCGAAACATTGCCAAATTTCGTGAGCGGGCATATTAGACCATGGGATTTTGATTTCTGGAATAAAAAAAATTAGTTTGAAAAATCACCACCAGGGGGAAATTTGGCGCTGTAAAAGTGTATTACACTGAATATCGCGAATTAAACTTGAAAAGATGCTGTATAAATCAATTTCGCCAAGCAAAAATGATTGTGCTTTGCAAATGAGGTTTAATATGATCGCCGTAGAATTTTCTATTAAAAAAAAAATCACCACTAACAAAATAGCGCTCCATTTAACCAAATAGAATGCAATATTATGCAATAATTTGCATAAACGCGTTGCGTTTAGCGATCATCTGTAAAATGACAGACTGGGAGCATTCTTATCAAGAAATCCATTCTGATATGTTACGAGCTGCCGTAGAAAATGTTGTGCATCGTATGCAGTTCTTACAACTTTACAATGGCGATCATATCGAACCACATTTGTGACAAAAAAAGTCATTTTTGCAAATAAAATGGATACATATTTTGTCAGTAGCAATTAATTCTTCGATAATCAGAATAATACACTTTTACAGCGCCAAATTTCCCCCTGGTGGTGATTTTTCAAACTAATTTTTTTATTCATGAAATCAAAATCCCATGGTCTAATATGCACGCTCACGAAATTGGGCAATATTTCGCCCAGTAGTTCGCGAGCTACAGGGCTCCAAACACCTCCTGTTAATTTATAACCACCCTGTATTTAGTTACGTGGTCGCAAAGTATGGTTTTCAATCCGATTTCAATACTAGTAATTTCTGTCAAAAAGCAGCTCTACAAAATAAATTTACAAACACTAAATTTTTTTACTGTGGAAAGAATAAATGTGTCATAGTTGAAGTTTCAATGTTTTTAAGAGAAAGTGATATGTTTAAAATTTTCAAAATTTGTGGTTTTTTGATTGCGTTTTATTCATTTGAAATTAACATTTATAACAACGATTTTAGTAGTATAATCTGATTTTTAAGTTCACTTCACAATTATATTTTTTTTCTTTGTACAAAATTCAAAAAATTGTACGTAAAATGTTTTCCGCGTTGATGTTTCGTATGACAATATTATTCAAAATGCATTTAAAATTCTATATGTGATTCAGAATTTTAATGCTATCTTGTTGTTTCCTTTATTGGAAACTCCTGCAGCCTTATATTTCAAAATAAAAGTAATAATAACTGGTACAGTAAAAGGTATTGCGCTTTTATGATAAAATTTGCATAAAGTTTCTAACATAGAAATAATAGAGACTTGTAAATCAAATTGTTCAGAAACAGAACCACAGAAAGGATAAAGTCAGGCCCGTCATTTCGAATTTTTCCAGGGGGTGAGGGGCAAAGAGCCTATACACAATGTAAATTTACCAAAAAATGGCAAAAACCACGCGAACTTACATGCAAATACATAGATTTCCCAAAGTCAGGGGGGGGAGGGACAATTGACCTCCCCCCCCCCCCCCCGAGCCATGAAATGATGGGCCTGGATAAAGTTATACCCTAAAGTTAATGGGAAGAAAAACAAAATGAACCCCTAATCATTTTTGCAAAAATTTTGCAAAATTATATACAAATGGAGAAATCGGGCACGTGCCAATGGCTTTATTTAAGTCAAGACTGGCGTAGTAAAGAAAATATTTTTAGAATTATTAAATTTTTGATTAGAATTGCAGTAAACTCTCGTTTATCCAAATCATGTTTAACCGGACTTCGCTTAAGGAGTTAAAGTTTTCTTTTTCACTGACGAGACCACCTTACATATGAAAGAGGTTAAGTTCTATCCGCTGAGCATTTCCCTTTCACCTCTTAACCCATTAATGCCTAGCGTCCCTTTTTAGGGACGGTCCAAAAAAGGTCTGAATTTTCCCAAAATGAACATTTCAACCGAATAATAGTGTTCAATTAGTACCTTGATATTGTTTTAATTCGTTATTAACAGATTGCAGCACATAACCATTGTAAAGTGTGTTCTGTAGCAGTTTTAATATGACCTTTATCAAAAATCACATCGTTCACAATCTCAAAAAAAAAAAAAAAGCTAAGTTTTCAAAGTTATTCCCAGCTTCCCAGTTTATGTTAATTGCTGATTTTATTTCTTCATATAAAATGTCTTTTTAAATATTATATCGTAGGCAGAAAAAAAAATTAGTAAAAAAAAGTATGTACCCTCTGGTGTCTATCGTAACTTTTAAGGGAAGATTTCTTTCCATAATAAAAAAAAAAATATTTTTACGTCTTATTTTTTTAATTATTTTTCTTGTCCATTAAACACTGTTTGTAACCAGTTTTCAAAATATCTTTGAAAAAAAAAATGTCAGGCATTAATGAGTTAAAAATGTTAAACCCTGCAACCATTGTGCTAGTATGATCACTTTTTGACTCTACGAGCCTCTGGAAATAAAGTACAGTAAACTTCCGACTATCCGCGGTCCTTTCACACTTCTGTTTTCTTCCTATTAATCTGATGATTTACTGAATTCAGAAAAAGGCCAATGCGTAATTTGTCATTTTTAAGTTTTTGAAGATATTTTTCACATTCATTTTTGTCTAAGAACTGGTGAAGTGGCAAAGCTGTAGCAGATTTTGCGTTGCCCAGGGTGCACCACGAGGAAGTCTGCAACGTTACACGCCAGGCAGGGCATGACTGTCTGTGGTCCCATCTGTCTGGAACTGTAATTTCTCATTCTCCTCAATGTACTATGTGTGACTCCTTTCAGGCTATGACCTCTGAACACTTGGACGTGAGCACTGCACTGAGTGATTTTAGTTCTATCGTTGAAAAATACCCGAGAACACGTGCACTGATGGCATTAGAGCTATTTGTGGTGTGAGGCATTTTCTAAAGAAATAAATAAAAATATTCATTGTTATCCTTTTTAGCTATAATTTAAATGTATGTGTTGTATCATTGACTTTTTTCTAACTATTACATGCATTCGAGTCGTTTTTGACTATTTTTTTTGACTGACCACGGTTAATGTGCCACCCTATTCTCCGGATAACTGGGAATTAAGTGTATTAAGAATTAATGAAATTGAAAGGATTTTAGTTCATTTATATTGATTTGTCATATCACCATATATGTGAAAGCGATTTAATTCCGCTGGGCATCCCACTTTCTCCCCTTAAAAATGCAAAATCCTCAATTGAAGCATAAACATTATTCAATCATGATCATTTTGTGACTCCACGAGCCTCCAGAAATAAAGTACTACGAAAAAAAAACAGAAAAAACCTCAATCTCGGACACAGATGTCTAAATGCGCGACAAGACCACCGACGAAAAAGGTCATCGATTCTCCCCGGATGCGCGCGGCGGCGTGACGTCACCAGCGACGTGGATTGCGTTTCCTGTGACGTAACGCGGCCGGCTCATCGGGCCACTAGGTGCAGTCTCTCACAGATGAAGGAGCCCAGACGAACGATTCGGACTGCTCGGGTCTCCTTTCCTTGTGGGATCATGACGTCACGGAGGATGTGTCTGCCTCCTCCTTGAAGATCAGATGCAGAAGATGACCAGTGACTCTGCCGTGCTCCTCGGAATAGATCCTGTGGATAAAAGTGTTGACAGTGGTGATGCGAGTTGGATTGGACCCCGGTGAAAATGAAAGATTATATTTTACTATAGAGATATATTCAGATCACATAGTAAACTTGCTTTAGAAACCATTGAGGTCAGAAGTCGTCCCCTTCATAATTTGGGATTATTTATCGATAAAAAATCATCTCTTTTTCGAAATTTATGAAGGATAATTATAAAGTTTTATTTTTATTTTTTTTCATGATTTTAGAAAAGTATGTGTGATTTACTACACTTCTGAAGAGATACAGTGATTTTCATTTCACTGGTTTGAAAATAATTAATCTTTAAACTATGCAAGTTTTAGGTAATTAAATTCACTAAATCGGATTGGGAAATATTCCCTTTTTTTTCCTCCACTAAGTCGTACTGATACTATTTCACGAATAAATGTGAAGTGTGTTTTGCTGTTGGATTTTTCTATGCAATAAATCATTAACTTAACAATTCGAACGCATATTGGTTGCTGGAGACATTAAATGGATACTCAACTATTTCTAGCAATATCATACCAGCAAAGCGCTGTTGAACATTTAAACCTTTTGATGTTATAGTATGTATTTTTACAAGTCTCTCATTGTTGTTTTTGAATGAATATATATTTTACATAAATATTTATGATGTTACAAGGGAAAAAGTTTTCTAGATTTCGAGATTTAAATCTTTGTCAGTTATAAGTGTTATTCTTGCTGTCTGTGATTCAACTTCAATTAAAATATTTAGCATTGTTAATGGAAAAAAAAATCCAGAACTCCTTATATGAAGATTTTAGTATGTTATGAAGACGAGAGAGAAGAAAATATTTCAGAGAAAATAATGCATTTATGATGTTTTAAGTGGTCATATATTTAACTTTCTTCGAGAAACCAAGTGTCAGATAATCGAACGAAAACGCCGATGACATCACCAAACATTAATTATCTTCCTGATTTGAAAAATCTTCAGAATTTCAGCGTGCAGAATTCATTTCTACATACATGATACAGGTGAATAGACATCGACCGTCTCTTTATTTTAAAGCAACGGATCTAGAATTTTATGCATATTTCAACTTCGCAGAAGACTTTTGCCATTTCACCACATGCGAATGTGGCTAAAACATTTGATCGATATAAAGTATAAAAACATTTTCAACATCTCACGGACTAAAAGATTTGAACAGTTCCCTTAGCATTTTAGGTTTTATAATCGTTAATTTAAAAAAAACTGTTTGCAAATTCTAGTTTCGTGCTGCTTTCAACATATTAACATTTTAAGTAAGGCTCAACGGTTTGCAGAAGTTTTTCTGAGCACGCATTTACCATAAAGCTTCAGAGCCAACGAGAAATTTAAGCTTTTTGGCGAAATATTTAGTTTGAAGCATTAATTTTAGTACACAATCTCTGAAATATTTTCATAGCATAGTTCCTTCACCAGCCGTCACTGCCAAATTCATTTATATTTTTCTTCAATTTTGTTTTACTCATAATTTCAAATGAAACTATAAAAAAATAAAGCCTTTGAGCTATTTGTATTGCATAATGTGACAAAATATTGCTACATAATTTAAAAAACTTTCATAACGTCTTGTTTGATTTTGAAAGAAAAATAACCCTAGGAAAGACAATTGCATCTGATGACAGTTTTTCAGCATTTTAAATTTAATATGCCTAATTATGAAAAGTACGTTTGAGGTATAAAAAACTATAGAGCTGAAAAAAAATGTATAAATTAATTTTCTACAGCAGCAAATTTGAAGGCGTGACATCGTAAATACATTTGAAATCAGCATTCTTACTAAACTTATACTTCCGTATTATTAATGATCCATTTAATTATGATACTTCGTGGAGTAATTATAGTTGAAGCATATTTGAATTTTTAAAAAAGCAATTTGTAAGTTCGTTTTCCGTGCGAACTGTGGAAATCAGTCTGAAATATATTCTACGCGCCTATTAACTACAATCTTTAATTCAAATTGAAAACAAAACGTATCGTATTTTGTTACAAAATCAGATTATTGTCTACCGTTGTTCAAAATATCACTTGACCTAAATTGAAAAGAAATACATTACATCTGCTCTGTTTTTGGTCACATGTGCAATTTTCTGTAAAATATAAGGCCAAGAAATACTATATTCCTTATATGAAGAAATGTTTATACTTCCTACAAGAGCCAAGACAACTGCTGCCCATAATGAAAGTATAAAAACTGAAAAATATATTTTTATTCGTACACTTTGAGGAGTTCACGTAGCAATTCATTATAGACACATATAAATTTAATCAGTCATCATCGACAAAACTTTGCGCTGGTCAATATAAGAACACTACTTTTTTGAAGCCCATAATTTCTGCAAATAAATGAACGTAGCCCATTATGACGATAACGATATCTCAAACAACTGAACTGAAAATTCTCAACGAACAGTTCTGACAGACAGTTGAGTATCGAACGAAGAAATGAACATTTCTTTGAAGAGTTGAAGTAAGGAAACTGCTTCTGAATGTGCTTATCCTGTCTGAAAATAATCATGACGTAAACGATACCTGAAACAACTGAGCTAAAAATTTTCAAAGAGGAGTTTTGATCTACAGTTGAATATCGAAAACAGAGACGAATGTTTGCTAGCCGAGTCGATACACGTAAACTGCTTCTGAATGTGTCCATTCTTTCTGAAAATCATGACGATACCGATATCTGAAACGATTGAACTGGAGATTTTCACACAAGAGTTTTGATCTACAGTTGAGTATCGAAAGCAGAGATGAATGTTTCTTATTCGGGTGGATATATGAAAACTGCTTTTGAACTTGCTCATCCTTTCTGGAAAGAAATAAACATCGTGCATCATGACACTGTCTCAAACAGCTGAACAGGCAACGCCAAGAGAATAGTTCGGATAGACAGTAGAACCCATGTGGTCTCACTCCTCATAGAGTGGTATTATCTGTTGAAGGTGGTGCCAAGAGAATAGTTCTGATAGACAGTTGTACCCATGTGGTCCCACTCCTCATAGAGTGGTATTATCTGTTGAAGGTGGTGCGTGTGTGTGCCTTTCTGCGCTCGAGTCTCCATCATGGTGATGGCCTTAGATGGCCTTACGCGGCTGTGTCCGTTGATTCTGTTCGACTGGCGGCTTTATGCGGAGAGGGGCTGTCCCAGGTTCTTTCACACCCACACCGACGCACGAAGGACCGACGAGTGTGAGCTCGGATTCCTCAAGCAGGTAAATTTCTGAAATGACTCACCTGATCTATATTTTATGAAGTATCGGCACATGATTTACCATAATGCTCATACAAGGCGTTTTTTACCAATAAGCCCAGAGCCGAATTTGGCTGTATGGCGTCCCTATAGTCCCTATATGGCGTACCTAATCTATATTTTATGAAGTATGATATACAATAATGCTCATGCAAGGCGTTTCTTACTGCTACATGGCAAAACCTTATAGCATCTCTTCAACGCTAAACAGCCACAACTGTTGAGTTGTTTGAATGCAAGCGGTTGCTCTCTTCGTACACATCTCGCATTTTCTCCCAGCATTGAGAGGGTTAACCGTACCCTCATCGGAGAATTTTTCTTCTCAGGTAGTCACATTATCGTATATATGGTGAGAAATTGCTCTGAGAGCTGGGCAGCACATCCAGCCCCCAGCAAACGTATCGTAAAACTCACTCGCTCAACCTGCAAACAGTCGGCCTAACCCGCAAAAACAGCAAACACTCCATAAATCTTCTAAAATCCTGAACCAAAACTTTTCGCTAAGCCCTTGATTGGCTACTGAAATAAATTCTGAACTAAAACTTTTCAGCTAAGCCTTTGATTGGCTACTGGAATTCAGAAGTGTTGCCAAACTAGAGAAGAATCAGGGTACAGTTAACCCTCTCAATGCTGGGAGAAAATGCGAGATGTGTACGAAGAGAGCAACCGCTTGTGTTCAAGCAACTCAACAGTTGTGGCTGTTTAGCGTTAAACAACTCAACAGTTGTGGCTGTTTAGCGTTAAAGAGACGCTATAAGGTTTTGCCTTGTAGCACTTACCAATAAGCCCAGAGCCGAGTTTAGCTATACGCTGTCCCTAGGCAGACTTGAAATCTGCCTATTTCTCCGCTTAAAATAAAAAGCATCAAATGTTTTCATAGGATGTATAAAAGCAAATTCAGTGGCGAATTTACCATGTCTGATGTGTCGTCATTGCGAAGGGCTCCTAAAGATGAGACAAAAATTCATATGCTAAATGTGCATAGTTCTGTTATTGACTTTGGAGCCTCAACAATGCTTTGCACCAAGCGCTCAAACCTCTAAATCAGCCAATGAATAAATTTTATTTGTTTGATGATAAGAAAATGATATCGTTATAGGAAATTAAAAAAATAATAAATTTATTTTCAAAAACAGTAAAAAAAAATATTTTAATTAAAGCGCAATTTTTCGGCCCCTAAAAATTAGCCATTCGTCTGCACTTTTAATGGTTCATGTTTCACGCGACGAAAGTAAAAATTTCAACATAAAACGGAAGTTGCATGGTAATTTGGCGATAATTCGGTAATATGTTGCCGAGTTGGCGCCAAAAATAGGATATCAAGAATCGAGTCAGATTGGCAATACTTGGCGAGACTACCTTTAGATTCAAACCTAAGTTAAAATCGAGATTTATCAGCAATTTCTGGAAGACTGTCTTTTCTTCATTAGTTCAGCAGAGTACCGTAGAAACCTCAGTATAAAGGTATTTTTGTATTCTTACTAAAGTTTTTTCTACCAAACCTTAATAGATAATTTATAGATAAATCGTTATTAAACTGCAAGGTGTGTACTAGGGATGCACCGATTAATCGGCAGTACCGATTAATCGGCCATAATCGGCCACTTTGCCGATTATTAATAATCGGCAAAATCGGGCCGATTAATCGGCTGAAAAATATTTTTCAGATATTATACTTTAAAGTATACTTTCATTAGGAAACTATGATGAATAATTTTATTAACAGTAATAATAATCCTCACGGTTGATATAAAGTTTTTTTTTAATTAATTCTACTACTTTGAATAAATATACATAGACAATGATGCAACATTTTTCATGTGGTGATAATTTTCTCCTTAGCACAGTGCTTTCAGATAACCTCTAATTTTCAAATAAAAGTATCGAATTAAATTGCTACTAATTACTAAAATATATGAATTAAAAGTACTCTTAAATTGGAGTGTTCACCACACACTCCCCCTCCCCTCCTTTTTTTATAAATTTTTATTTCCAATTAACATAACTAACAATGTGTTAATAATATTATTGACACTAATATGAAAATTGGCTCTAAGAAATTTGATAAAATATTGAAAATATTTAGTGAGAACTAGGAAAATGGAAAAAAAAATCTTCTCCCAAAAATAAATTATTTACAATTTCTAAACTTGGAATTGAAGAAGCGATAAAAACAGTGATGGTAAAATTTGTAGTAGAAAAACAATTATCCTTATCATTAATCGGCTCAGCCGATTAATCGGTAATCGGCCAATTTGCTTATCGGTGCAACCCTAGTGTGTACAAGTAAATTGTAATTCAAAGCACCATTATATTTTATACCTCAACGCAAGGACATAAATATGTGTTGGCGTGCTGTGTGTCTGTTTGTGGCATAGTAGTTCCTAAACGTATAATCCGATTTTGAGATCCCTTATGTGTATGTGTGCGTTTCTTTCTTTTTTTTAAGTGACTCGATTGTGAGTGTTCTAAGCTAAATCGCATCTTTATAGGATTTTAATTACCAAAGAAATGAATTAAAAGTCACAATTAGTACTTTTGCTATTTGTTTAGTGAAAACTTACTTACGCATTTAGAATATTGAGCTAAGAACGAATTTTTTTGTATATAATTTTTTTTTTTTTGCTAATTGTGTAGTGAAAACTTAGTTATACATTTAGAATATTAATCAGAAGAACGAATTTTTCTGTGTATAATGGAACTTTTTAAAAACCACCAAGTTAAATAGAAC
This sequence comes from Uloborus plumipes, assembly GCA_038373865.1. Lineage (NCBI taxonomy): Eukaryota > Metazoa > Arthropoda > Arachnida > Araneae > Uloboridae > Uloborus > Uloborus plumipes. The sequence goes on along the minus strand of JAXGGA010002209.1, from coordinate 54,345 downwards.
TGAAATTAGAACCTTTTAAATGAATTTTAAATATAATTCTGAGCCTTTATTCACACGATTGGTGACAATTGCATTCTTAGCAGCCAAGAAGAGCCGAGTTCAAGTACTTTAAGAACTTTTATTTGATGCCATTTTCTATTTTTTAACAAATAAAACACTTGTAAATTGATTTCAGTAAACAAAGCTTTTTAAAGGAGCTTCAATTGTTCTTCTTAATTCAGCTTTGCGACCAGCAAAATTATTCCGTGATGTTATCTAGAAAAAACATTAAATGTATTTAAATTTTATATGCGTTCTGACTCTCAAGATTCATTTTTTTTTTCTATTAATGTGAAGTCGAGCCTCAAGGTCGTTTTTTAAAATATTAATTTATTATTAATTCCTTCATTGTTTTTCTTTCAATGTTTTTGCAATTAGCTAGTTTAAATTAGCTATTCTGTACTGATTACAAGTGCAATGGATTGTTCTGTTTAACTTTCATACTGATAGTGCTACCCTATTCTCTTCTTGCAAATATGAATACAGCTCAAACCAAAAATTTATTTAAAAATAAAAATTTTATCCTGGAATTAATTTTGTCTGCACACGAGTCCACGTCTTTTCCCCCTATTTGAACAGCCCTATTTGAAAAAAATTTTTTTTTTTTTTTCTGTTCTAAAGATCTCTCGGCGAGGGCACCTCATTCAGTACTTCACTGTTTTATTTGAAATATTTTCTAATTTTGAGCAGTTGGTGGACGGAAAAGTAGGCTCGTTTAGTTCTGGGCGGAACTTCTAATTTCCTCTTCCCTATGTTAAGAAATGCAAAATTGCAGTAACGCTGCATTGTCAACTGCATTTTTCGCTCCATATTATTGAATAACAACTGTTTCTAGCCAACGAGCCCCAAGAATAATTTTTTAATGAAAAAAATATTATAACACTATCCTTGGGGGGAGGGGGGGGGAATAAGTATCAATCGAAAAAGCATCATCTGACGACCTATTTTCGATTTTTTTTTTTTTTTTTTGGCAACGGCCGCTCATTTTGAGCTATTTGCAACTCTAGAGCTTGAATGTGAACTTGAATCAACCTTACAGTGATTTATAAAACTACGTTTTAAGGTAAGACATTGTGCCCCACGTGAGTGGTAGTGGTAGAATGTGTTCTTTTTGCTTCACTGAGAATATGGGTATATTTTAAACAAGGTTAATTGTGGATTACCATATTACCTACGTTTGGATTGAACAAAGATCTAACAATTGCTTTTAGTTCGGAATTTTTTTTTCTGATTAATAAAATTATAAATTAACTTTTCGTCATTTCTCTTTTGTTCTAATTAATAACTTTTATTTATTTCTGTTGCCATTTTGAATATGCGTTGTCAAATAAAATTCTGGTTGATGTTCTTAGCAGGGACTTCTTTGGGGTGGAATCCATATTTTTTTCTGCTGGCATTTTGAGTATGTATTAACAAATAAAATACTAATTGATGTTTTTAGCAGGGACTTATTTTGGCTGCGATCCAAATATTAAAACAACTTTTTTGCTTAGAATGTAATTGTTACTTTTACAAGAAAAATGAACAGTACGGAAATAATTGCTTTAAGTATGGATTTTTTTTCCTATTTATAAATCCGTAAACAACTAATCCATTTAGAATTTTATTGTTAATTTTAGAGGCAGAATGAGCATCTTGGTGTCGTTATTCAAATGGGAAATTATACCGTGCATTTTTCATTTGTCATTTAGGGAGAGTGTTAAGCATGCGCTACTTGACTTCACTTTTATTTCTGAGGAAGTCCGTGCAACGCCGGACCACTCAGCTAGTTACTTTAAAAAATTCTCTTATTACAATACGTTATTTTCATTAACGTCAGACTTATTAACGCTAACATTTGTCCTTTGAACTTCTCGGTAAAATTTTGCATTTTAAAATTTAATGCAATCTAGAAAATTCTAGCTGTCGATGTACATTTTTTACAGATTTTTACTTGAAAAATATTTCTATCGCTAAAAATGTTGACGAAATTTCAAATGGAATTGAAAATTATTATGAAGTCTTTTCACTGACAGATTTCTGGCAGAACAGTTTATTTTTAGCATTTTGCATAATACCAAGAGAATGCATTATTGGAAAAAAAATTACATCTTTTTCCAAGCCATTACTTTTAACAGATGCATCTGTGTAAACTCTAAAATTATCGTTCGTAATATATTTTGATTGAATAAAAGAAAGAAGGGGGAAAAACTCGCAAAAAAAGAGATACTACGTGATTTGTATTCATTTCTAAAACACTCAGTAATACTAATTGATTTCTCATCGTTTTTTATATGCGTGAGAATATCCATAAGACATAAAAAAAAATCAATGTAAAAGATTAAAGAACAATAATGACTGTCACTCATTAAGTTTCAAAGCAAGTTATACGTTACGGAATGCGTTTGCTGTACCAAAATGAATAATGTTGAAAATTGGAATTTAATGCCTCATTTTTAAACAAAATAGGCCACTGAATAAGACAAAGTTACATTAAAATGAAAAACATTTCGCCAAATTAGGAAATTTAGTTATCAGAATATAAAATGACATGCAGAATTAAAAATAAAAGATTGTTAATAAACACGAAAAGCTTAAATGAAATGTAAAATTAAACTATGAGACCAAAAATTCCAACAATTATTTGACCCATTATTGCCTAGCGTCCTTTTTTAGGGACGGTCCAAAAAAGGGTCTGAATTTCCCCCAAAATGAACATTTTAACCAAATAATAGGGTTCAATTAGTACCTTGGTATTGTTTCAATTCACTATTAACAGATTGCAGCACATAACCATTGTAAAGAGTGCTCTGTAGCCTTTTTAACCCTTTAACTGTCATGCCCGAGATAGTCTCGGGCACAGCTGGTTTTCGAAAATGTCACCCCCGAGTATTACTCGGGGTATTTTTTTTTTTTTTTTTTTTTTGAGTGCATCGTATTGTTATACCCGAATATATATCGGGAGACGTTTATTTCGGCTTCATCTTTTTGTCAAACCCGACTGTTTCTCGGGTTTGTGCTTGGAAAAGTGTTAAAAATCAAAATAACTTGACAGTTAAAGGGTTAATATGATCTTTATCAAAAACGACATCGTTCACAATCTCAAGAAAAAAAAGCTAAGTTTTCAGTGTTATTCTCAGCTTCCCAGTTTATGTTAATTGCTGATTTTATTTCTTCTTATAAAATTTCTTTTTAAATATTATATCGTAGGCAGAAAACATTTTTAGTAAAAGAAGTATGTACCCTCTGGGGTCTATCTTAACTTTTAAGGGAAGATTTTTCTTTCCTTAATAAAAAAATTATTTCTTACATAATATTTGTTTTATTATTTTTCCTGTCCATTAAACACTGTTTGTAACCAGTATCTATATATATAAAGATGACGGTGTTTGTTTGTTTGTTTGTTCGTTTGTTTGTTCGTTTGTAACCGCTGGCCAGAAGCCCCCACAGCACCTACGGACCTGAAACTTGACTCAAAAATTCGAACGTACCCCGCCCTCGTGCACCTCGAAGCCCAAATTTTTAATTTCGAATTAGTTATTTTTAAATTAATTAATTAGTCTCATTTTTGGTGTATCCGCCATAATTGAGGGGGGAAACCTCCCCCCACCCCAAAACATTATATATCGTTGGAAAGGATTTTTTTTTCTGAAAAAGAAAAGTTTTAGCACGTTTCTGTCCGTTAATTACGACAGGAGATATTAATTAATCAAATTTAGTCAATTTTCAAGGCATAACTCTACGCAACACTGAAACACTAGAGCCATTTTCCTGATCAGCTGCTCTTTTGTCCCTGAAGTTACTTTGTGGTTTAAATTTGCGTATAGATTTAAGCCTTGAAAATTTATTCAATTTGATTAATTAATATCTCCTGTTACTTACTTAACTTTCTGTCTCTTATATTTATTTGGCGAATTGATTTAAACTTTAACATGACTTTAAGTGGATTTTAAAAGGTTGTGGAGCGCATTTGAACTAAAGGATATAATATTTTTTCTTCAGAGGAGGTTAAAGTGAATTTAAATTTATTAAGTTGACTTCCTCAAAATTCGGGGTTCCCGAAAATGTCACAATGGAACTATCATTGTCAAAAATTTAGGGATGGCTTATCAGTTCCTCTTCGCATTTGGCGTCGTAAAGTTTGGCGACAATCAGGAAATTTACCAAACCTCCCATCCAGTGAAACACTACTTTCTCCAACTCAAAGAAAAATAAAACGGTCTGGGAAGGAACAGTAGTTGTTTGCAATTTAAAGCGTATTTTATTGCATGTTTAAAACATGTATTTAATGCCGCCATCACTAAATTTTTAATAATAATAGTTCCATTCTGACATTTTCTGTAACACCGCTATTCAGTTAACCGGGAAATTTTCCAAACTTCCCGGCCAGCGAAATCTTCATTATTTGAGAGTCACTGTTAGATTGTAATCACTTCAAAGAGATGGTACGAAAGACATTATATTTCTTTCCTTTTAATGTTCACATTAAAATCATGGAAGAATGGTTGTAGCTGATCTACCTGATACAATCGGTTCCCTGTGTTAATAAATTTAGATTTGGCGACCAATTTTACATTGAAATTACGGTTAAATCGGTGAATTATATTAAATTTCAAGGGCAATATTGCTGTGTTCGTTGAGAGTTTTCGAAAATCTTGGCTCTACAGTTGTGTCAAAAGTTCCATTGAAACGTAAAAATTTCGCTAAAAATAAATAAGTTCCTCACACACACACGAAAAGAAGAAAAAAGTCTTTAAAACTAAAATAATCCTCGCATTGAACACTACAAACTGAAATGGCATTAAAAGTGTCATCAATATATTTTAAAAGGTCGTGGTGCACATTTGAATTAAAGAATATAATAATTTTACTTAAGAGGGTGGAGTGAATTTAAATTTATTCAGTTGACTTTCTTTACTTTTTTGCACGGGCATCGCCGTGCGGGTACTGCTAGTCTATATATATAAAGATGACGGTGTTCGTTTGTCGTTTGTTTGTACGTTTGTAACCGCTGGCCAGAAGCCCCCACAGCACCTACGGACCTGAAACTTGGCTCAAAAATTCGAACGTACCCCGCCCTCGTGCACCTCGAAGCCCAAATTTTTAATTTCGAATTAGTTATTTTTAAATTAATTAATTAGTCTCATTTTTGGTGTATCCGCCATAATTGAGGGGGGAAAACCTCCCCCCACCCCAAAACATTATATATCGTTGGAAAGGGTTTTTTTTCTGAAAAAGAAAAGTTTTAGCACGTTTCTGTCCATTAATTAGGACAGGAGATATTAATTAATCAAATTTAGTCAATTTTCAAGGCTTTACTATGTACGCAGTACTGAAACACTAGGTTCATTTTCCTGATCAGCTGCTCTTTTGTCCCTGAAGTTACTTTGTGGTTAAAATTGTGCGTATAGATTTAAGCCTTGAAAATTTATTCAATTTGAATGTTTAATATCTCTTATTTCTTTCTTAATTTTCTGTCTTTTTGATTTATTTGGCGAATTGATTTAAACTTTAACATGACTTTAAGTGGAGTTTAAAAGATGAAGCGCATTTGAACTAAAGGATATAATAATTTTAGTTCAGAGGGGTGGGAGGGAATTTAAATTTATTCAGTTGAATCGTTACCATCGAAACTCCAAGCCTTCTGTCTGAAACGGTTGCTAGGGACTACGTCATCACATTGGGGCCAGTTTCTTTCATTTTCCAGCTTGTTATTATACGCAAAACCCATTCAAACTAGCAAGAAGAATCTTATTCCAGTTGGATTTTATCACCAAAACCTTCATTTGGATTATAAAAGGTAAGTTGTGCTTTCTTTCATGCATCATATTCCTTTATAATATTGAAATTAACTTATTTTTAAGTACTAACTGAAATTACCGATAGTTTCCGGATTAGTTGACTGAGCTTTAAGTTTACTTGATCTATTTCAGACTTTCTGTGCGAAATTTAAATATTTATTCATGAAAAATGCTTGCCTAATTGAAATTTCTTTTCCGGATTGTAAAAGCTGTACTTTTTCAAAATGTAACCGCCAGGTACGAAAGTTAAGTCAAGAAGCTAGCTAAACTAACCATTTTCCTAAACCATATCTAATGATTTCGTAATGAAATGAATTTGATGTATTACCTGTTAAAGGATTATAAAATATTTAAAGCATTTAGAGTAATGCACTGACAAACACTTTGTATCTATTCGAAACTCAAATACAACCTGCCAACGAAATATCTATGAGCAGCCATTTTCAGTCAAGTAATCCATTCCTGGCAAAACACCCAAGTCCTTCGTGTGCTGTATGATAAATATGCTGTGGTATTTACATTGTAAATTGACAGATTTAATGATAAGAATTTTACTAATACTTGGTTTTGGCACGTTTTTAAAAGCTTGCTGAAAGTCAAATAGGTACCACAGATTTAGGTATTGTATCTTCGACAATTAATTTCGCCAAAAATTTGCCAAAGCCATTTAGGTAAAATCTTCTTTTTCCAAAATTAAAACTTGAGTTAATAAAATTAAAGTTTTTTTGTCAATAATTTTTTTGGATGTGATTTCAAGTTCGCTAATTTTACGCCAGTCAATGAAAGTAAAATTTTTGGCGAAATTTCAAAAGCCATTTAACAATATTAACACAATTATCTCAAATTTGAAGAAATCGGTCAATGAAATAAATGAAGCTATAAAACAAAATTAAAACAAACATAAATGTTGCGCTAAACATTTTGGAAAACGTTTAAGTGGTGATTTTTGGCACAATTTTATGATTGCGAAAACTATCGCACATTTAGACGAGTTTTGGTTTGGCCAAATTTTAACTGCTCCTTGACATTTTATAGTTCTAAATGGTTTTTAAGGGTTGGTTTGTAAAAAAAAAAAAGTTTGCGAGTCAAGAAATTGAGCCAAATTTTTAGCTGCGCCAACAACCAACATTGTCGAAACTCTTCATTGTACCTTTAAATTTAGAGCAATACATAAGGGCCGACAACCTACATTTGATCTCAACTAAAGAAATAATGAAGGAGAAAACAAACTGATATTAAACGTTTACTACAAATTGCGCTTTTGTAAAGAAAAATCGAGCATGAATAAAACCTTATTTATTAGGAAAAAAAAAAGGAAAAAAATAATTCTAGTAAGCTGTCCACAATTTCTACTTCTCTCAGCATCATGATTATGAATACCCATTATGTTTTAATATGTGTCAAAAACATTAAAGTATTTTCTTATGAATAATACTGAACTTTCAATTATAAATATAAATAATAAAATCATATACATTTTTAAGTTCAGGGCAGACATTTTAAAATTCTGTAATTTACTGACAGTAATGTCATAAGTTTTGAGCTTTTGATAGATTTAATTAGAATAGGAAATATTAAATAACACTTTTTTTAAAACCTATTAATAGTAGCAGTTTAAAACCTATTAGTATAGGTAATTTTAACAAGCATTATTCGTGTTTTGTACTAATGAACATTTATATCATTACTTGATCATAACATTTTTTTCATTCCTGAATTTTTTCAGACCGACTGGAAAAGAATGCCAAACAAGTACTCGATTTCTAAATATGGAAGAAACTATGATGTGAAAAATAAAGCTCATATTTTTTCGTTCCCTTGAGATCTTTGTATTTATGAAAAAATACACTGACATGTAAATAAATATTTTTTAGAATTGTGCTTTGTATATTCATTTCAAAAAAGTTTTTTTGATCCAAAAGTTTGATTTTCTTGTTTTCAAAATCAACAATTTTCCAACCGAGAAAAGTTAAGTAAAAACTAGCCAATAATAAGCGCCAATATAATCCGCTGGCCTCAAGTGAATGACGTCAGAAATCAGACAGAAGGCTTGGAGTTTCGATGGTAACGGTTGAATTCCTCAAAATTTGGTGTTGCCAAAAATGTCAGAATGGAACTATTATTGTTAAAAAATTAGCGATGGCTATCAGCTACTCTTCGTATTTAGCGTGGTAAAGTTTGGCAACAATAGGGATATTTACCAAACCTCCCAGCCAGTGAAACACTTCTTTCTCCAAATTAAAGAAAAAGAAAACGCTCTGTGAAGGAACAGTAGTTGTTTGCAGTCTAAAAAGTATTTTATTGCATGTTTAAAACATGTATATAATGCCGCCAAACCTAAATTTTTAATAGTTCCATTCTGACATTTTCGGTAACACCGCTATGAAGTTACTCTTCGTATTTGGCGTCGTAAAGTTTGGCAACAATCTGGAAATTTACCACACCTCCCAGCCAGAAAAATCTTGCTTATTTGAGGGTTACTGTTATAGATTGTAATCACTTCAAAGAGATGGTGCGAATAACATTCTATTTCTTGCCTTTTAATGTTCAAATTAAAATCATGGAAGAATGGTTGAGGCTGAGCTACCTGACACAATCGGTTCCCTATGTTAATAAATTTAAATTTGGCGACCAATTTTACATTGAAATTACGGTTAAATCGGTGGATTATGTTAAACTTCAAGGGCAAAATTGCTGTGTTCGTTGAGAGTTTTCGAAAATCTTGCCACTACAGTTATCTCAAAAGTTCCATTGAAACGTTTATTTGGCGAATTGATTTAAACTTTAATATGACTTTTAGTGGAATTCAAAAGGTTGGGGAGCACATTTGAATCAAATATAATAACTTTACTTTAGAGGGTTAAAGTGAATTAAACTTTATTTAGTTAACTTCCTTTACATTTGTTGCACGGGCATCGCCGTGCGGATACTGCTAGTACAAAATATATTTGGAAAAAAAATATCTCTATGTATTATTTCTCTAAGCCGATTCCTATACCCGGTCGAAACTCGCTCATTTCTTTATCGAATTGCATGAAAATGTATGATTTTGAAGCTTATCCTGCGGGCTATTGACGAAAATTAGACCCACCCTCTAAAAAGTGTCGGTTCGTTTTTATTCGAACTTCAATTTTTGGGCACAAAATTGACTCTATCTAGCGAAATAATTGTCGTATCGTCTCCATTTTGATTTAATTCGAAAGATTAAAAAAAAATGCGTTCTTTAGAACGTTTCTCCGCTAGCGCCGCGTAACGAGAATCTCGAAAATCCACGTTTAAGCGACTTATAAGCGATTGAAGTTTGAAAAAGTTAAATTTTTTGTTCAACTGTCAAAATCGTTACCATTGTTGTTCAAATCAATTTTAAATGCGACATTTCAAGCTAAGGCTTAGCTCGGTAAACCTTAATTGTAACTTTTATTGTTTCAAAATACTATGGTAGTTTTGCGATAACGTTAGTATTTAGTTTAGTAGTAGCCTTGGGTATTTGATTTTAATATAGGGTATCACTTTTGTAGTGGTTTTTTTATCGTAATGGGGGCAGAAAGGTATCCTCTGTTTTATACCACGACAACCAATGTTTTAAAATAAACTGCCTTAGCAGGGTAGCGAAACTAAGACACCAAATCTAACACATCCAATCGAGGACTGAAATCTTTGAACCTGAATAACTCAATTTTAAGTTTAGATTTTTTTTTTTTTTTTTTTGCGGAATTCCGCACGGGTCACCTAGTCAGGCATTAATGGGTTAAGCAATGCACTGCAAAAAATGACCCGTTGTTTTTACAGTATAATATTGGCAACAGAGGTTCCACTTTAAAACTGCGAAATGCACAGTAATAAACTGTAAAACTAACAATTTTACAGTCTCCTATCGTAAAGTTAGAAATTTTACAGTCTCTTATCGTAAAGTTAGAAATTTTACAGTTTATTGCCATAAAATTTAGCTGTATTATACTGTAAAAGGAACAGTATATCTCTGTCAGCAGAGGTTTCAGTGTATAACTGTAAAATGCACGGTAATAAACTATAAAAGTAGCAATTTTACAGTATAGTACTGTAAAAGTCGAAATTTTACTGCTTAATACTTCACTTCACACTCTCCAGGGTCCCCCGTACCTACCACAGCTTCGTGGTTTAACCGGGATAGGACCCTGAAGAGCGCTCTGTTCTTAATTTTGAACCAGAACCTAGGGTCGAGCAAACCCTAGGGCCCAGCACCCCCAGAGGTATCGTTTCACTTGGAGGACTTTGTGACCACGACATTTTTAACGCCTCCCAGCCACCATTAATCAAGGCGGTGGATCTTTGATCGGCTGGGTTTCGAACCCGGGTCCCTCCGGACACGAGTCCGATGCCTTACCGATCGGGCCACCACGGCCCACTGCTTAATACTGTAAAACTACCAGTTTTTGCAGTTTATTACTAAAAAAAAAAAATTAGCTGTATCATACTGTAAAAACAACATTCATTTTTTATAATGTGGGAAAACTTTTTTTTTTCACAATTGGATGTGCTTCACGTTACGATAATATCCCCATATACACACGCATATACGAGTGAGGATGGATGCTGACAGCTGCCCTGATTAGAGCAATAATATATGCGGCGTTATTCAAGGCGAAAGGGGTTTATTTTTAGCGAAATCAATAATTTCGTTCCCTCTGTGGAAACATGTGGGCCGAGCAGCCCTTTGTAATGCTTATCGACTTCTCTCGCCGGGCGCAGAATGAAAAACTTTGGTAAATATGGGAAGGGAAACAAGGAAAAACGCCAGGTTTGCTTTTGCTGGCAGTTAATTGCTTTTCCGATGAAAGGTGGTTGCTTTAATTAATTTCTGGTGACTTCTACTGTCTGATCGCCGAGATGCTATCTCTCTCTCCCTCGGCTTTGAGTCGCGCACTTCAAATTAAACAACCCTAATAAGGATCCGGACCTGAACCTCTGCGGCTTTTGTTCCGGTCTGTTCAAATAACTAGCAGAGTTTCAGCAGTGTCTTTCATTGGTGTAGCAATAATAGAAATGACTGCCATACTTATAAAAATAGTAGATGCATTTATTCTGTATGCAAGAATTAAATTAAAAGAAATGTATTTAAAAATCAACATAACAAAATATACAACTGACAAGATAACCGACTCAGAACTCGTTGCCAAAACATACAGTCGACTGTTTAAATAGAATTCAGAGATGCAAAAATGTGCATACAGTTTCATCAAATGAAACCGTATCGTCAATTCTGTACCTCAGAACCAGACTAACGTAAGTCCATGTTCGTCATTTTTCAGTAGAGGGCGAAAACGGTTGTCGGATACATGAAAAGGATGGGACTCGCGCTCTTTTCACGATGCTAAATAATAGTGAAGGAATTTGTTTTATAGAATACTGTTTTAATGGGTCGATGTGAAATAAGATTCTACATACAATGAAGCAAAAAAGTGAAAATCGTTGCTTTATTAACATTGATTTTTCAATAGAAATATAGTTTAAGCACAAAGCAATTTTCACCGTTTGCATTTAACCATTGTTGCTAAAGCTAAGTGGGGAAAAAGTCCGTAGCGCCGTAATTATGTGCCTATTAAAATTATGAGCCTGAACTACCCTTCAACTTTTATCGCTTATTATAATCTGTTATTGTTATCAAATCACTTGCGTCCAAATGTGATCACATTAAGTGGCGTCTATTGTATTTTATTTGCAAAACTCTTTGACACCGTTTCCTTGTCCAATCATAAATAAAATAATTTTGGAAAAAAATAGAACCGACTTCAGTTGGAAATTGCTCTAAAAAGTAAAAAATATTTTTTTTTCTTTGAACACCATCGAAACTACTTTTAAACATAAGTTTTGAAGTCGGCGCAAAACAATGTATAGAATCATACGCAACTATAATTCAACTATATACATTTTAATGGATCCAGGTTCTTTAAAAGCATTAGCATGCGTTTCATTCATTACCGCACATTCATGTAATGGTACAAATATTCTTCTTTTAATTTTCAATGGTTTCTCTGAAAAATGTTGGCAAAATATGGTTAAATATCATTTGACCTATCGTTTTTGCGCCGACTTCAAAACTTATGTTTAAAAGTACTTTCGATGGTGTTCAAAGAAAAAAATTATTTTTTACTTTTTAGAGCAATTTCCAACTGAAGTCGGTTCTATTTTTTTCCAAAATCATTTTATTTTATTCTTTTTAGTGTAAGTGTACTTATGAAATAAGGTAATGTTTCCATTACGGAATTTCACCGAATTTTCTTAAGTAAATGCTCTATAAAATAAACTGAAAAAAAAAAAAGAAGAAACTATCAACGCGTCTAAGGTAGGAATTCAAGTAAAACAGGCGATCGCAAATTGCAATCGCTACTGGAAGTGAATTACATTAGACCGTTTCTTGATAAAAACATCGTGACGTCAGCGTGACGTTTGCCTATGAAAAACGAGCTAGAAAAAACGTCACAGCCTACTTGGCGAATAAGAGGAGATCGCTGACTGCTTGTGAGCTCTTATTGTCTCCACCCGTTGTGACGTCAGTGCGATTAGCATATATAGCTGTTGCAACTTATCCAAATTTGGGAATTTGCGTTCGTAATTTGCGATCGCATCGAAGCGATTGCAATGGTGTTTCACTTGAATTCCTGCCTAAAATTATAAACGATTGACATTAAAAAATAAGTTTGTTATTCTCTGGTATTTATTTGTGTACTAGCTTAATCAAAGCCATTTAAATATCAACGGTTTGTCAACTAATTTATATTTCAAAGCAATTCTAGTTTCTTGTTGTTCATAAGATTTTAACACATACTACGTACGTTGCCGCTAATGAGTTTCATGTTAGATTTAGTTAAGCCTTGGTTCAAAATTTTCATCATGATTACTATTAATATTGCTGTTGCGAGGCAGCAACAATGGATTGAAAATTTAATCATTTAATAGGGAAATGACATGAAATTTACTGTTTTCCATAATAACTTTTTTTCTAGTGAACAAATATCGTCATATGAGTACATGGTACCTAAGTTACACCATCTCCTATCGATTAAAAAAAAATCGTCCAAATCGGTTCAGTAGATCAGATGTTATGTGCGAACAAACAAAAAAGTATACGCTTTGAATTGATAACCTCCTCCTTTGTTGAAGTCAGTTAAAAAATAAAATTGTTCCAAATATTTCGTTGTTTTAAAATATATACTATCCTAATTGAGTGATATGAATGCGAAAAATATTTTCTTAAGACTTTCTAGATATTTCTAAAGTGTATGACGGTTTATTTAATTTTTTGATTAGAAGACTAACTTTGTTCTTCTGACCAAAAAAAAAAAAAAACGTTTTGCTGTCCTAAAGGTTTTAGTTGAATTTTATTTGGTTTACTTTTACTATTTTGAGTTTTACGGATGGAGAACGGCAAAAATTCTAACGTTTAGACTGCAAACTAACAATTTTTTAACGAGACACGAGAGTGAATTTCGTACTTTTACGCATAACCGTGTAAATTGAAGGTTATCTGCAAATTAAAATCAATTTCATTTTAGTATTAGCTTAGAGCTCTTAAAAAAACCAAGTAAAAACAGTAAGTTGTAGTTTTATCATAGCTAAGTTATTTAATTTAGGACTATCACGATGATTGTTGATATTACATAAATGCTACTCTTTACGTATCAAAAAGACTATTGCCATCTGGTGAGAGAAAACGTATTTAAGAGAAACAATGGAATAATAATGCCTTCTTTAAAAAGTTAAATTTTATTAATATGAGCAGTAATAAAAACCAGACGGCTTTTTTAAAATTAAATGTTTTCTTAAAATGCCGTTTTTTAAAACTTACTTTTTAATTGTTGAAATTAAGTCAATTAATTCTAAGTAGTTACTGAAAGAGATATTCATAGAATCCATTTACTTCTGAGAAAATTCGTAGAAATATTTTTAATTGTAAAGTTTACATACGCCACCTTGCGGTGATTTAAGAAATTTTGTCCAGATGCCTCATTTGACTAAAGAGGTGCTGAAGTATACCTACATTTATGATGTGGGTTTTAGGCAGGAATTCAAGTGAAACACGGACGATCGCAACTCACCAATGCAATCGCAAATTCCAAAATTTGGATTCAAGTGAAACGAATTCACTTGAATTCGACTTACAGTAGCGGTTGCAATATGCGATCGCCTCGAAGCGACTGCAATGGTGTTTCACTTGAATTCGGCCCTAAAACAGACGGATAAAATGCACTAAAAGATAGCACAACGTTGGGTATCAGTAAATTTATCTTTTTATAATTATTTAATGGCAGCACAATATTTTTTCCTTGTAATTACCATGGCAACGAGAGAAGAAAAGTTCGCATTCTGCTATTTAAGATGAAGAAAAGATTTTGTTTTCCCTCACATTGTTGGCGGATTTTTTTTTTTTTTTTTTTTTTTATATTTTTGAATTTTTCGTTATTTGTAAAATTATACACGGTTTAACTTTTTAATTTCTTTCGAATTACTAAAAAGATGCTACAACTGAAATTCAGAAGGGATGGAACAACAAAGATAATTTTGAAAGCACACTGAGCAAGATAAGTGCTTTATAGTTCTTGTAATCTCCATATATTATTTCTCTAAGCCGAATCCTATACCCGGTCGAAACTCGCTCATTTCTTTATCGAATTGCAAGAAAATTTATGATTTTGAAGCTTATCCCGCGGGCTATTGACGAAAATTAGACCCACCCTCTAAAAAGTGTCGGTTCGTTTTTTATTCGAACTTCAATTTTTGGGCACAAAATTGACTCTATCTAGCGAAATAATTGTCGTATCGTCTCCATTTTGATTTCATTCGAAAGATAAAAAAAAAATGCGTTCTTTAGAACGTTTCTCCGCTAGCGCCGCGTAACGAGAATCTCGAAAATACACGTTTAAGCGACTTATAAGCGATTGAAGTTTGAAAAAGTTAAATTTTTTGCTCAACTGTTAAAATCGTTACATTGTTGTTCAAATCAATTTTAAATGCGACATTTCAAGCCAAGGCTTAGCTCGGTAAACCTTAGTTGTAACTTTTATTGTTTCAAAATACTATGGTAGTTTTGCGATAACGTTAGTATTTAGTTTAGTAGTAGCCTTGGGTATTTGATTTTAATATAGGGTATCACTTTTGTAGTAGTTGTAAAAGTGAACGTGTCTTTGATCTCTTTGAAAAGTTGTCAGAACGACGGCAGTAGATGGCGATGTTGTGCAAATGAAGCCAATAAAAATTGTCGTATTAAATTTTAAGTTTAGAGGTTTTTTTTTTTTTTTTTTTTTTTTTTTTTTTTTTTTTTTTTTTTTTTTTTTGCGGAATTCCGCACGGGTCACCTAGTTTATCATATTTTCGTAAGTTGTTTAATATTGTATGAATTTTTCTTAGTACCTATTTAATTTAAATCTTTTTTCAGCTCTTAAATACGAACAATGTTTGATGTTCGTCGCAATAATACTCATTTTAGAGGAAAAAATGCTTCATGCCACTTGTAAGAACTGCAATAGCATTCTGATAAAAACTGTTGATTAAGATCTGTATTGATTTCATGACTTCTTCGTTTTGATTTTTGTAGTGTCTGTCCTTCTGTTTATCAAATACTCGTTAAGTGAATTTTATGGCTATCTTTTGATTTTTTGGTATAGACTATCCAGATAAATCTCAAACAATAGCTTCTTTGGAAGTAGTTAAATCTTCTTTCATTAGATCTGAAAACGCGATTGTTAACACGTTTGAATGCGAAACACAAAATAATTATTCTTACTGAGAAATTAGACACATTACAACTTACTAATTTCAAAAATTAGAGTCTTATCGAATAAAAAAGATTTTTAATTCACAGTATATGAGGGAAGTCTTTTCAAGCTGAAGGTCTAAGGCAGGGATTCAAGTGAAACAGCACTGCGATCGCTTCGAATTGCAATCGCTACTGGAAGTGAATTACATTATCATCAACTTAACTTGACATGACGTCACTACGGGTGGAGCCAATAAGAGCTCACAAGCGCTCAGAGATCTCCTCTTATTCGCCAAGTAGGCGAAATGAATTACATTAGAACGGGAATGAATTACATTAGAACGTTTCTTGATAAAAACATCGTGACGTCAGCATGACGTTTGCCAATGAAAAACGAGCTAGATAAAACGTCACAGCCTACTTGGCGAATAAGAGGAGATCGCTGAGTGCTTGTGAGCTCTTATTGGCTCCACCCGTAGTGACGTCATGCCAAGTTAAGTTGATGATAATGTAATTCACTTCCAGTAGCGATTGCAATTCGAAGCGATCGCAGTGCTGTTTCACTTGAATCCCTGCCTAAGAATCAATATTAAATTGCAAACGTGTTTGTTGTAGAATAAGATAACATAGCAAAAATAATAATAATAATAATAAAATCTTTTATTTAGTAATCTTTTATTACATTCTTTGCATGCAATATTTTTTCAATAATGATGCAAAGTAATGTGTTAAGTGGCCTGTAATGAAGCATTACATTTATAATGTGCGGAAAAGTGCAGAAGGTCGAAAAAATTCTTCTTCAAAAATATATTTCTAAGATTAAATATCAAGCAATTTAGCACTGAATAATAGACTAGCTTATCTGGTTGAAAATTATATAACTGGTTTTTACTGAGTTTTCCCTTTCAATCAAATAAAAATAAACACATCCCCCCTCCCAAATAAATCAAAATAAAATGTCATTGAAAAAAATATTATTTCAATGAAAAATAACGGTTACATTAAAATGTTATTCCAGAGATAATAGACAGCAGTTAATTTTTTAAGAGAAAATAATAACTTCAGAATTACCTCTGTAAAATATTTTATTCCAACTCTCATATTTTCTGAAAAATAATTCTGCTGTTTAAATCGTATTCAACCAATGCTTCCCCGATCTTGTTTTTCCAACTGTCTTGTCCAAATCTGTAAATCGGTTTTTACGGCATAAAGCATCTTTCTGCAAAGAAACCAAACGATTTTTTTTTTCTAGGTGTATACCGGTTAGGGCAACACGCGTTATCGGAAAAGTTTTAGAAACGGGGTAGGGGAGTATAATTATTTACTTCAATTGTTGTAGTGCAAATTTTACACCTGAAACTCGCTTGTTCTATTTGTTGAAGAACATTCTGAGCAAAATGTTTCCTCCTGTTGGCCTTTCTTTTGTAACATGAAAAGAATAATCTTAAATGCGAACGGATATACTGTCTGATTTTTCTTAGGTAAAACCTTCCGCCGCGTATTTACGCATGCGTCAGGTCTTCTCTGATCTTACCAAAATAGGGGTGATAGGTAAGATAACAAACAGGGGAAGAATAATAAGAAGCATTTTGAGCCGTATCAAACAACGCAGATCGATGCTAATTTCTAATACATAGTTTAGCTGAACGTGTCAAAAGGATAAAAATGCAAGTTTTAAATTGAAAACTTCGGAAAGTTCCCACTTACAACCCGTCAGCCCTTTTTAAAGTGGAATGGCTGGCGAGTGCTAGGCTCGGCTTTCACGGATGGACAGTAGCTTTGCAAACATATTCTCTACCGCCTTTTAGTTTGATAGCTCTCCATAAATACATCAAAAATTAAGCATCGCATCTGAATAATGTAAATGACTCATTTTTAAAGCAGAACAGTATTTTGTAATATTAAACACAAAATTTGCTTTTTGAAAACAACTTTTCACCCGGATCATTGTATTTTTTAAGCTGAATTTCATGGTTTAATGAAATTTCCTAAATGCATTTTGAATCTATTTTTTAACCCTACACTGCATGATTTTTTGTTCTTTGAAAGACATAAATATGTTTTTTAGTGTAATAAGAAAACAGTGAAACACATTTTTAAAAAATTAGTTTGACGATAGATGGTTATACAGGGTGTCCACTCCAATCGTGGACCAATAGCTAATTTCTAAACCGTTAGAGATAAGCATATAGTTTATTTAGGAAAAAATCTCCAAATTACGAAAGGAATTTTGGGTCCATTCAATGTTTTTCAAAAAAATCAAATTTTGAAAGAGTTACGAAATTTAAATTTTTATACAGCCCCCGAGTCCTATCAATCATATTTAGCAAAACATTCTTGACACTGTAACGTTTAAAACTAAAAAAAAATCACTCTTCTACCACAAAAATTGACCGAGTTATGACGTTTTGAAAAATCAAGATTTTGCATTGTTTTATGACGTCATCGAGAGATCACTTAAGGGACCGTTTGCGAAATCCTTCAAAATCTTGATTTTTCAAAACGTCATAACTCGGTCAATTTTTGTGGTAGAAGAGTGATTTTTTTTTAGTTTTAAACGTTACAGTGTCAAGAATGTTTTGCTAAATATGATTGATAGGACTCGGGGGCTGTATAAAAATTTAAATTTCGCAACTCTTTCAAAATTTGATTTTTTGAAAAACATTGAATGGACCCAAAATTCCTTTCGTAATTTGGAGATTTTTTCCTAAATAAACTATATGCTTATCTCTAACGGTTTAGAAATTAGCTATTGGTCCACGATTGGAGTGGACACCCTGTATTTACTTTATAGATACCTGATACTTGCTTTTTATGCTTGAGTTGCCTTATGTATGGTCATAAGGAAAAATAGTCCATGTATCCAATTGGCAACGCTATGCAGTGTAGGGTTAATTTGTTCAAAGTATGGTAACTGGCTGACGTATAGAAAAAATAGAATATCATCCAGTTACAATGCCTTTTAATTCTTTTTAAAAGTAATCCAATATGTGTTTTAAGAGTTCAATTATACCAATAAAGTCAGCTTATAAAATGCAGTAATCCAGGAAAAGAGATCATTTTTACAAGGTATACTTTGCGTTTAATGTTACAAAATACGTACTGTTCTGCTTTAAAAGTGTCAGTCAGTTGCCCCCGTGGAATTTCCCAGCTACAACAGCGGAATTTAATCGTCCTTTTAAACTTTCGTGAAGCCTAAAACCAGTTCGAACCGCAAAGCTTGCAGCAAACATATTCTCCATCGCCTACTAATTTGACAGCTCCCCATAAATACATCAAAAATTGAGCATCGAATCTGAGTAATGTCGCCGAAAATTGGAACCATGTCGCTCCCGAAGTTTCGGTCGCCGATCGCCTTCAAGGACAGCTATTTCCAATAACCAAGATTGATTTTTTTATGCACTATGAATACCGTGTAAGCACTTTTATTGTGTTCCCGAGGGCTGTAATGGGTCTGCTGCATGTCGTTTCTGCGAAGCGTTTATTTCGGTGCAAAGGAGGATTCGTGGGATAAAAGAAAACTGAAACATTTGAACTTGACAGAAGGAATGCAGAAACACGGTTTTTAGAGTGATTTTTTTAACAACAGAAAAAGTGTGAGCTGTTATTTATGTTTCGCTCGGATAGCGGAGAAAAAAATCTTTAAAATGTCTTAATTTTGAAGTTTGTGATGTATTACTAAAATCATGCCACAAACAGACAAAATAATTAAATAAATAAATAAGCGAAAAAAACCCACCAATGATAAATAAATTATATTTTAATAGAAAGTTGGAATAGAATTCTTCTAAAGAAAAAGAACCAGTAAAATGACATTTCTGCCCATATTCGAACTTACGCCGTTAACAATATAAGCAAAACGCTCGATCCAACCGCGTTTTTGCGGCTTAGCTTTCTAATTCTTGGTAACCGAATTGGTATGGTAATCGACAACAAGCTAGAGAAATAATATACGAGGGCTGTCTGAAAAGTTTCCGAGCTCGATATGAAAAGGGCAAAACTTATGAAACAAAGAGATATGTTCTTATTAAGGAGTCTTTTGGAAACTTGGAACAGTAATTTTGGCTATTTTTAGTTCAAATTGTGTGCGTGACAGCTATACTAGTGAGTTGCTCCAACAGTTTTTTTTGAAAATGGAAAAAAATCTAATATCAAGCTCTGATTCGATACTTGTTTTAAAAAGGAAATACGCCTGCACAAATTAAAAAGGAGTTGGACTCTGTGTATGGGGACTCTGCACCATCGTTTACAACCGTAAAATTTTGGGTAGCGGAATTTAAACTTGGCCGTACCAGCTTGAGTGTTCATGAACCCTCAGGTCGACCCAAAACTGCTACCACTGATGAACACATTGCTAAAGCTCACCAAATGGTACTGGATGACGCAGATTGAAGGTGAGATATATAGAAGAAACTATGAATATCTCTAACGAATGCGCATGTCACATTTTAAATTAGAAATTAAGCACGCGGAAGCTGGCTGCACTTTGACTGCCGCGTTTGCTCAATTTGACCAGAAAAGTGTCCAAATGAACATTTGCAGCGCACTTCTGGCACAATAAACCAGAGCTTTTCTGACGAATTATCACTGTGGATGAAACCTGGATTCATCAATACACTCCAGAAACAAAAACGCAGTCAAAACAATGGACTGCAAAGTGAGAACAGCTCCAAAAAAGGCCAAAACAGTTCCTTCTACGGGAAAAGTGATGCCGACCGTTTTCTGGGATAGCCATGGAGTGATACTCATTGACTACCTTAAAATGGGAAAAGCCATAACAGGAGCATACTATTCTACTCTCCTTGACAAATTGAAGGAGGAATTAGAAGAAAAACGGCCGTATTTGAAAAAGAAAAAAGTTCTTTTTCATCAAGAAAATGCTCCTGCTCACACCTCAGTGGTTTCAATGGCCAAAATTCACGAGTTAAGGCTCGAAATCGTTGAACACCCACCCTACTCACCAGACCTGGCCACAAGGGACCCTTTCTTGGTCCCTAAGCTGAAAGAAGCACTTGAAGGACAAAGGTTTTCGTCATATGAGGAGGTCCTAAACTTTGTCAACAGCTTTTTTGAGGACACATTTTCATCACTACTTTTGGATGGGTTAAAAGGAATGGGAGCATTATTGAATGACGTGTGTGGACTTACAAGGAGACTATGTCAAAAAGTAACAGCCAGTTTGAACGATAAAAATATTTGACCTATGTTAGGTCGGAAACTTTTCAGACAGCCCTCATAAAACATTTATTTCCGTTACATTTCTGGCATATTTCGAAAGAGCTGTATCCATCAGTGTAATTTTAAACTACGTTAATGATTTTCATTTTGATTGATTTCTATATCATTTCTGAATTTTGGATAACTAAACAATGACAATACTTTAGGCCTTTTCTTCAACTTCAAAACAATGTATGTAATAAAATTGAAGAGCTTAGGTTATGAAAGGGTTTTGTAACAAAACCCAAATTGCGAGTAATTCAAGTTCAAAGTTTTATTGTTGCAGTTGTTGCAGCTTTATTGTTTTCTGGTTTTGTCATTAGTGTGCGTATGAAATTGGTCTATTGGCATCTACTGTTTGATGTAAAGTCTGGCTTTGACGAGATGGCACTTGACTCCTACTTTTTTAGAATTGTTTATTTTTCTGAAGGGGTGATAAAGTAGAGGAAAACTGAAGAACGGATTCACAAATGTGTTACTGGTTCTAGCATAGCTCGAATACTCCACCCATTTTAAGAAATTAGCCAAAGAGGTTAAAATATTTTAATTTTGTGCTGTCGAAACAGCTGTCTTATTGGACACGTCATATTCTAAGAAAGTGGGTGGACCTTGGTTTTACCTCTTCGAACAGCCATTGGTCAAAGACAGCAACGCCTCCGATAGATAATTTTAAGTAAAAATTGGCGAGAGTAGGGTTACAATAAAGAACGTAAATCTTGTCATTTTCACTTTTCCGCCACCAAAAGCAGTAACTGCTGCAAATTACATTCCAATATGAAATAATCACTTAGCGAAAATATATTTGGAGCACCTTTTTGTAAAAAAATTCAATTGATTCTAAAACTTTTAAGTGTTACTCACCGAAATTTCGTACGTTATTCTTCGCAATGATAATAAAAACAATAAACATCAACAGAAATCAACCAGCAAACAATAAATTAAAAATCAAATTCTCTCGCTCAAGATATTGACTGCAATTTATATTGGAATAAATTACAATGCAATAAAAGAAATGTTGCAGACGATAAATTTAGAATGGTTTGCTACGAATGTTGCCTCTTTTTCGGCCTCATTATTTCGGTCAAAGAGTTATTTCATCTTTTACAAAGAACGTCACATCGCCAAAATTTCACGAAACTCACAAACATGGCACACATGGTTTTTTTACCTTCTTTACCTATTTTAAGGAATGGACTTGATTTCTCATTTGATTGACAGGTGCCATCTCCTCACGGTTTTATTATACCAAGCTTTATTTACTTACCTGTGTCCATTGCTTACCATTGTTAAGGTTGTATTTTCAAAAACATTGCTCCTTCATCCTCCAAACCTTTCAATTATTAAATTGGAGTGAGGCATTTATCTATAAACAGCGAGAAAAATTAGATCAAAGTTGTCCTGGATTTCTGTATCCTTAACAATAACCGTTCGAAAAAAATGCTTTTAAAAGTCTCAGAAGATTGCATTTTCTTAAGAACTCTGTTTCTCCTCATAATGGGGGAAGTAAAAAGAGCAGAATGGAATTTTTCGTAAAGAAAATGCATAGTCGCCGAACTCTTAACAGTAGGAGAAGACCATCCGAAACATATGTTCGCTTCCCACGCCACCCCGATTTCGATTTAGAACGTCGACGCAGTTCTCGAGTCGTCCTTTGTTTTCCTTCTAGTTGGTATTCTTTCTAAATCCTTTTGTGTTTACCTTCGCGGATGGCGAAGACAACAGAAAAGTGTAATTAAGTTGAAAGATTCTATTTCAACTTTGTCGCTCGAGCGTCTCATTTGGAAAAACTTTTAAACTGCTCCTGTGCCGATTGGGGAGGCTTAGTGTAAGATGGGCATCAAGCCTGTAATTTCGCTGTAGAATATTGGTCAAAATTTACGACGCGTACCAGTAAAATATAATATTGATATGCGTTAAAAATACAAGGTGAAAGCTAAAAGTAAGGGAACTCCAGCAATTAATTCTAATAATAATAGGTATAGCAGGGTTGCCCACTGGAGGGGGGAGGGCATGGCACAGACTAAAACATTGAAAATTTTTAGAAAATAATTTTTAAAGGATGTTAGTTACTTTATTAGGAGTTGGCCATTTTTTTTTCTGCATGGGGGGGGGGGAGGCTTGGTAAAATTGAACGAAGTGTCCTTATTATAAGGGGGCTTCTAGTTAAATCACGTTTTCTACAAAACGCTTATTACCTAGTAAACTCCTAATTCTGAAATATATGCTCGATCAGTCATAGTCATATCGTGTTAAATAATCTATTTTGAGAGGAAAGTATATGTTCCTCAATTCTGATATCTTAGTATCGATGCCAAAAGATGACGCAACCGGTTTACTTTCACAAATGGTCAGTCAAGCTAGTTAGAGCTATAGATCGAATTGAAAATAACATTTTTTTTTTTTTTTTGGAATATCAATTGCAGAGACAGAAAAGCACAATAAAGACCAGTTTTCTTTTGAATATCGATATCATTCACTTGATCCAGTGAGTTAAATAGAACTACCACTGTCGTGCCGTGGGAGAATACCACATCCTTTCGGCATATTGCACAGACAGAAACGTAAATAAAAGTTTTGTTTCCAATATCGATATCTTCTTCTTGATTGGATGGAGATGAAAGTTACAGCTTGTCGACGTCTTCCAAACTTTTTGACTTTAAGCACGGCATCGCGTTGCACACATAAGTCTTTTAGTGCCAAAACTGGAGGGATACATTTTTTTTACGAAATTCAAACTGTTAGATTTTGCTTGTAATTTGAAAAAAGGAAAAAGATATCAAAATCTGTTATACTTTCAAGAAATCCGAAAAAGTATGAAGGCATGGTGCACTCATTAAGGACACAGAACTATAAAAGATTATGAATTTTTAAGGCATTATTCTAATGATATATCGGTCCTACGATGTATCGGACTGATAGAAATCGGAATATTGTTCCCGTGGTATTGAATATATATAGCGATATCTGGCTATATTTCGATATATGACCCAGTCCTAGTGTGCAGGCGTGTGTTTATGTGTAATAAAAAATTAAAATAAATAGTAAATTGTCATTGCTCAAAAACAAAGAGAAATGTCTCGCTTTTGCGAATATTGCAGCTATAGAAATTCTTCAAACTAAATGTAAGGATAAAAATTCTTTAAATAAACTTTCTAGTTCTTTGCAATTCCAATCATTATTTAAAAAGCTCAGTCACTTCAAAGCCAATTAACTAAAACAAATTCAATGAGAAATGTGAATCAGGAATTAAAAAGAAAAGCTGATGGCACTTATGAATCCCTTTCGAAAGTCATTTTATTTAACACGGAGAAAATAGCGAGAGTAAAATAAATAAATACTTTAACTCGCAACTGAAATAAACATTAATCATCATCTGGAGATAAAATGAAAATTTGAGTTACAACAAAATCAGTCTGTTTATGACAGTTTTTATGTGTTCTTTGGCAGATCATTCAGGCGCATTTATGTTCTTTTTGCGCCATTTTCTTTGATGATGGCATAACGTTATTATAGGACACATCGATTGTGGACATACTGATGCTCTTCTTTTTTTTAATATTCTTTCAAAGCGATTTTTTATCATTATGATTCGTAATTTAGCCTAGGAAAGAAGTAATTCTTTTTCTTCCATTTTTGAAAAATGGGTAGTGAAGATTTTATTTTATTTATTTTTTTTTTTTTTTTGCTTCTTACAGACAGGTAAGATGCAGAAAACTTATTCAATGCGAATCATTTTTAAAATCTACGTCATCAATGTATCAATTTGTTTTTAACCTCCTTTTAATGTCTCATTTTGGGTTCGATTTGATAAGAAAATGGTTCTTGACGTAAATATATTGACGTCATACTCTTTGGACGTAAGTATTTTCTTAAAATAAGATCGGAACAGAGGCTGTAGGAAGGAAACGGAAGTGTAAGATTCGTGAGTTACCTTGATACCAAAGCTGAAAAACAACGCAGTTGAAATTAGTAATGTCAATCCGCGTTACTTTGAGACACAATTTCTCTACTTTTCACCATCCCATTTTTTTAATAGTGGTATAGTGTCGATTGGCATAAAACTGACGGAAAACTCTCAAAGTATGAGAAAGTTATTCAAAATTTAAGAAATAACTAGCTGCCACAGCAGCTAGATTAGATTCGGGCGGCATGTTGATGCATAACGTCCCCCAACCCCCAACTTTTACCTCATTCTGATGCTATATTATTTGATATAGTTTAATGTTCATAAGATTTTAAGACATTCTACGTACGTGACCCGCTAATGAGTTTCATGTTTGATTTAGCAAGGGTTCACTAGATAGCGTTTTATACAGGCTGCTTCATTACTCAAAACATCAATGGTAAAGATTTGCCCGCTAGAGAGCGCTGAACGAGGACCACCCAAATGTTTTTTTACATTTATTAGCATATTGGTTTCTGCAGAAAAAAGTGATGTTTATCCTATCTTTAAGGGTTAAAAAATATTGATATAGTTAACTGAAGTGGAGTACACAGTGAATTGATGCCGAAGGCCTTATTAGTACTTCTCCTTAGGGGAAATAAATTCCCTTTTCAGGTAAAGTTGGTCATTCAGTCATACGACATTCATTCATCTGTTTACTTTCTTCGAATTAGCAACATATAGCAATGGCGTTCAATTTTGACATATCTGCATTAATAAAATATACACTTAAATTCGCAGCCGATAAATAAAAATGTAGCAATAAAATAATATTGTTCTATTTACTATTTTGTTTCATTATTGTTGCTCACACGATCTTAATTGCTACGCAAAAGCTCAGATGTTCATTTTGATAGCGTTGACCCATCAGAGCGATAAATGGCGAATCTATTCGAAATGTACTGTAAAAGCGATGGTGTTCAGCGAAGACGATTGACAACGAAACATATTTTAACGAATTATCTTCACAACAACGAAATGGGGATATACCCGCTTAGTACTACAGAACAACAAAACTACGAAAACAAAACAAAACAAAATTACAATACACCGACGACCATTGCGACTAAATCATGGCGAACTGTGGACTTAATTTTAAAAAGTTCTAGGGCAACCCGTTGGTAGTATTGGCTCGCTTGGCGAATAGATTCGCCATTTATCGCTCTGCGGTGCCAGTGTCGTTTCATAGTTAAATAATAATTAAAATCAATTAAAATGAAAAATAATTCGCTAACCAATTAAAATGCAGAATAAACCAACAAATAAAACAAGCTATTAAATAACGTTAAAATATAGTAAAATAGAATTGAATGCCAAATTGTAAAATGGTCTCCAACAAATTAACTTTTAATTTTGTCTTTTATTATCTGATTTGTTGAAATGTTAGTTACCATAAAATTCGATAGATGTCGCTGGACAAGGACCACCGTTTTTATCCCAAGGATTTTGATCAAATGAAGCAGCCTGTATAAAATGCTATCTAGTGAAGCCTTGGATTTAGTTAAGCCTTCATACCAACCGCTTTAAATTTGACTTCTTATTAATTGGTATCTTCGTTAATTAAAATCGTATAATTATATAAATTTAAACTAGTGAAGCCTGAAAAATTACCAATCTATCTGTACCTGGTACGACTTTCAGTTCTATTGTATTCAGGAAAAAGATGCATGACATAAAAATAAAGAAAGAAAGATAGAAAGGTATTCAGTTTTTCATGTAAGTAGATTATAATTATTAAAACTATTTGAAGCGTGTTGTTAAGCAGATACAAAAATTATCCTGGAACACAGAGTCACTTTGAACTGTATAATGTATGCAAAATAAAGTATTTATTAAAGTAATGCTACATTAAACAAAGAATAAATAAAATTTTTAAATGTTTAAAGTCTCCCCATTTTTATTTTTCTACATCGCAAGATTCTTATTACAGTTACTATACTGCATTGAATGTCGGAATGCAGAGTAAGAAATGTTGATACCTTTAAATCAGGGCTCTCATTTAGTTTCCATGCGGCATCTTTAGAATCAATGAATTACGCATTGAACTGTCTAGAGCAGGGGTGGCCAACCCGCGGCACGCGTGCCACGATGTGGCACGGCAGAACAGTAACAGTGGCACGCGAAGACTTTTTTGAAAATTTTCAAAATTGCGGAAAAAATGTCGATCTCAAAAATATTGATAAAAACTAAAACCCTTAAACTGATAAATATAATGATATTATGTCGATTAAGTGACAAGAGGATGGCTGACAAATTGTCTTAACTACAATATTGCAAAGTACTTAGCGTTAGCTTCGGACATCCAACGAAAGTTGTGACGCTACAGACAATGCTTTGTAAAGCATATTTGTGCTTGACACAAATGAAACTTTCGATGGATTCTTGATCTGCAATAGTTTCAGCTACGAGTGAGGATTTTTTTTTAAAGTTAACTCTGCAAGTAAAATTAAGAAACCAGATTACACAAAATTCTGTATGGTTGCACAAATGAAGATCCTTAAATTGTTTTTGTTACATTATTTGAAAATAATTTGGGGAAAAAACTTCATAAGTATCATCGAATTATTTATCACAAACTTCTTGCCAAAGAATGATACTGTAGAGTTCACTATATTAACAAACTACGAATTAAAGCTCTGAATGTTTTGGGGACTTTTCCCAGGAGAAAGAGGAGAGCATGGCAAGTTGCTCCTTCATTGAAATGTGCAATAGCTGTCCAAAGGAAAAATAGTCATAAGATTTTAGAATTTTAGGGAGTGTTTTAAAAATGTCTGGAAGGACAGCAATGAGGACTTGCTACTTAGGAATGAAGAATAGCAAATGAATTTAGCAATGTCATCTCTTATTATCCGGCGTTTAAGTAATTTAAATTAAGATAGTACAAAAAAGTTTTCGAAACTAGTACAAGCCATCTACACTCTTTTATGATGAAACTTCTGTTTCTTTCTCTCTACTTAGGAGAAAAAAGCATAAAACATTAAATTTAATACTGAAAGTATGAACCCAAATTTAACAATTTTCCAATGATATATGGAGAAAATTTTACACCTATTTAAAGTATACATTCAGTGTTAGGTTCAATTATTTTCAGGATCACAAAAAAAAATGCTGATCTTTTCAAATTATTTGTCTATTTCTCTGCAAGACACTACTTGTTACCCTTCTGAAATTGAAATCAGAATTACTCACCTTTTGCATTGGTAATCAAATGTAAGAGCTCACTTCCTCTACGTAAAGTAGAAATTTGAAAATTTGAAAAAAAGTTGTTGAAGAAATCAACAACTTTTTTTTTTTTTTTTTTTTACATTTGCATTCTTTAGCCATCTGTTGCTGTTGTAGATTTGGTTCAAAATGCGCTCCTAAACAAATATTGTTTGTTATGAATGCAGAAAAATCTAAATACCGTTGAATATTAATTGACAGCACTTAAAACGCTTAAACTTCTTAGGATTCTCAAGAAGTAATCCTAAAACTAAAGACTTGGTAAAAAAGATGCAGACTCATAAACCACATTAAGTACAGACTGTTTAATTTTTAGAGTAGAATGTTTAATGCTATTTGTTTCTTTTTATGCATAAGCCAACTGTCAGAACTTATAAAAGTGTTTATTAACAATAACTCTTAGGTTCGGACTTGTTTTATCCTTATTATCAATTAGATTTCAATTGCTAAGATTTACGAGGAAAAATATTTTATTTGCGTAAGAATTACATAGTCAGCTAGCCTAAAATCTATTTTTAACTTTTTAAAAATTTTCAGTTTGTTGGAAAAATACAATGTGGCACGCTGAGCTTTTTCTTTCCAGATAGTGGCACTCTCCCTAAAAAAGTGGGCCACCCCTGGTCTATAGTGCAGACAATTTATTTTGTAAAGTAAAAAGTACAAAAATGAAATAACCTTGCCCTTTCTTTGAAAGCAGATATCTGTACCTCAGAACCAGACTAACGTAAGTCCATTTTCGTCATTTTTCAGTAGAAGGGAAAAACGATGTATTCGACAATCGTTTTTCCCCTCTACCGAAAAATGACGAAAATGGACTTACGTTAGTCTGGTTCTGAGGTACAGATATGCACTGCAAAAAAAGAACTGTTGTTTTTACAGTATAATACTAGCAGCCGAGGTTCCAATGTAAAATTATGAAATGCACGGTAATAAACTGTAAAACTAGCAACTTAGTTTATTGCAGTAAAATTTAGCAATATTATAGTGCAAAAACAACAGAATAATACTGCCAGCCAAGGTTCTAATTTAAAACTTTAAAATACTCGGAAATAAACTGTAAAATTAACAATTTGGCAGTTTATCACTAAAATTAGAAATTTTTAGTTTATTACTATAAAATTACCTGGCTTTACAGTAAAAATAGCATTTATTTTTTACAGTGTATTAAAACTTATGACGTTGATATAACGATGAATCGCATACTTTAAAGCTGCCCTAAATGCAAGGGCGGATCCAGAAATGCTTCAAGGGAGGGGCGAGTGTTTGTTCTTTTTCTACTTGCCCCCTTTTTTATCACATATACTAGTTAACACATGTTTATTATAAATTTTTCGGCCTTCAATTTCGAAAAAATCCAGATCAGAGCCCCAAATCCCAACCATTTCTCATAGTATCATCGAAGATCATCTAAAATTGCCTTTTTAGAACTTCTAAGTCGAAAAACTTCTGGAGAAGCGGCCTTCAAGGGAGGGGCGATCTCCCCCATCGCCCCTCCCTTGTATCCGCCCCTGCCTAAATGACTGCACCATTAGTAACGAGCAAACTCTAGATTGACAGCAATCAATTCAATTTTAGACAAACGCAAAAGTGCCATGAGCTGCATTTTTTTCTCCATGTTTTTGTTTTATCTATTTTGTTAATCTATTTATCTGCCTCTCCCTGCTCTTCTCCTCGTATTTGAGGAATTGCATTGTAAATAATTGTATCAATAAATAACGTGATACTAAAACATAGGCATATGTAAAAATGAATAGCTAAATTATTGTAAAAGTCATCTTATTCTTTCTTCAAATTTTTAATGTAACTTGTAAGGAAATAATTTTACCTCGAAGTAGTCCTCAAGTACATACTTGTAGAACATTTTTGGCTTACTTCTCCACTAAAGTTTTGTAACAGTGCGTACTATTTACGAATAAGAGCAATGAATTTCAGTAATTGAAGATAATAACAAAAGTAAGAAAATAGTTTGTTTTATTTTTAAAATCCTTCCCGGGAACTACAAACGTGCTAAAAAAGAACTAATTTGTCATCTTAAAAAATGTCTAGTCATTTTCTTTTTAAAATTGTATAGAAGTAAATTACTGTCACCAATTTATCCAAGGAAAAACCTTTTAGACCTTATTTTTAACAAAAAATCGCCATCTGTTCATACACTGGTCGAAATACCACAGGTTCTAGAATAATTAAATTTTACTTTAACTCATTACACGATAAATTCAGTATTAATTTTGTTACTAACAGCTACGAGAACTTTAAATGAAAATAAATTTGAAATTTACGAAACATTTCAATTTAAAAGAACTGAAAAATTAAAATATTTAATGAAATGTAAGTTTTATTTGCACAACTGTTGCTTGTATCCTATAGTTTTCAAGTAAATGAGATCCCTAGAAATAGTTTCAGAGCTAAAATCCAAACTAGTCGCGAGGGAAAAAAAATCTCTTCTTCCTTCAAGTGTTTCCCATCTTTGCAAACTGCACAATTCTTATGTTTATGTAAGACCTGATGTTTAGGCGCACTGCGATAAAGGAGCTCTTGAGACAAAAATTAACCCATTAATGCCTGATATTTTTTTCCAAAGATATTTTGTATACTGGTTACAAATAGTGTTTAATGAACAGGAAAACTAATTAAGATATGATGTAAAAAATAATTTTTCTATTGAAAAAAGAAAAATCGTCTCTACAAAGGAACGCTAGGTACCAGAGGGTACTTTTTTTACTGTTTTTTTTTCCTGCCTACGATATAATATTTAAAAAGACATTTTATAAGAAGAAATAAAAGCAGCAATTAACATAAACTGGGAAGTTAGGAATAATTTTTAAAACTTAGCGTTTTGTTCTTGAGATTGTGAAGGATGCCATTCTACAGACCACACTTTACAATGATTGTGTGCTGCAATCTGTTAATAGTGAATCGAAACCTTACCAAAGTAATAATTGAACACTATTATTTGGGTGAAATGCTCATTTTTGGAAAATTCAGACTCTTTTTGGACCGTCCCTGAAAGGGGACGCTAGGCATTAATGGGTTAATCTCGAGTCACACTGTATAAAGATGCTTTCAAGAAAAAAGGATTCTGAGTCAAACTCTGCAAAGAAATTCCTGAGGCTGATGTCGTATCCTACCGTAGAAAGAATCATGAGAAAAAAATTGCTGTCGAATCACACACTCCACATTGGAGCTCCGACAGTCAACACCATACTTTAGGTCAGAGCAAGCTCTTGCCAGGGGGTCCGTAGTACTATCCTACGAAAACGTAAGAACTAATTGAAATTGAAAGACAAGTAACAATATCTTTATTCAAAACGAAAGTGCACTTGTATGGAATAAAAAAGTTCTTGTTTACGTACACGCAATGCACAGCAAACCCTTCAGAACCCTCAATTTTAACACACATTTGACACCCAATTAAATTTTGAATAGCTTTTTACTTCCATAGCTCGAAATAATAATATTTAATGAAAACTAGACAAGACCTCTAAAAATATACAGAATAATCAATAAATAAATTTAACTAAAGAAAAAACGTAAAAACACATTAGAAAAAAATAATATCAAATTTTTTATAATACATTTTTTTTCCTTTGTCCGGGCGAGGGGGGGGGGTTGATTTGCAAAGTTAGTCATTTTCAGGAGGAGGCCCGTGGTGGTCTGAACTTTGAAAACCTCTTCTTTAAATTATATAATAAACTTTTCCTTAGCACCATACTTAAGGATAAAATTAAATATTTCTTTAACACCGCGCCAAGGGTCATAATTAAAACTTTCTTTAACGTGACGCCTTAGACTATAGATCATAATTAAACCTTTCCCCCAACACCACGACGCTATGGGCCCTTAATTACCGGAATGGCTATCTCATCCCGGGCAGTAAGAACTGCAGTCGAATAATAAAACGCCCCAGACGCGATCGGGAATCAACTCCATCCTCATCGGCCGAGGGGGGAAATGAAAAGCTCGAGCAACAAGGAAATCAGTCTGTTTATGACACTTTTTATGTCCTCTTAGGCGGATCGTTTATGCTCGGCCGTGTTCCCTTGCGTCATTTTCTTTGATGACCGTATTAAGACGCCCATCGATTGCTGCTTTAACCTTTGCCTTGCGACGACTTTTTTTTTTTTTATTATTTTCCGGAACCACTTTTTCATCATTCTGATTTGGGAGTTTAGTTTCGAGGTAGAGGAAGCGAGTGCTCAGTTTTCTCCATTTGCATGACAGCGGAGATCGATTTTCTCCTCATTTTTCTCGTGATTGAGGATGACCGGGGAAGCGGTTGCTTTTTCTCTCTCTATCCGTGAATGCTATGAGGGAGAAATGTGAGGGCGAATGAAGGGTTGCCTTGAATGAGCATCCGAGTGAAGAACGACTGCAAATCGCCCCTCATTTATTTTGCATAATCTTATGTATTATTTTTCTAGATTTTTTTTTCTGTTACCACGGGATAACTTCCTTATTTCTTTATCAAAATTCATCATTTACCCCTTATTTTCTAGCTTACTAGCAGTACTCGCACGGCGATGCCCGTGCATTAAATAGAAGTCAACTGAATAAATTTAAATTCACTCCAACCCTCTGAAGTAAATTTATTATATTCTTTAATTCAAATGTAATCAACTTTAAATTCCACTTAAAGTCATGTTAAAGTTTAAATCAATTCGCCAAAGAAATCAAAAGACAGAAAGTTAAGTAACAGACGATATTAATTATTCAAATTTTGTCAATTTTTAAGGCTTATCTCTGTACGCAAATTTAGACCCCAATGTAACTTCAGGGACAAAAGAGAAACTGATCCGGAAAATGGACCTAGTGTTTCAGTTTTGCGTACAGTGTTAAGCCTTGAAAATTGACTAAATTTGATTAATTAATATCTCCTATTTTAATAAACTCAGATAAACGTGCTAAAACTTTTCTTTTTCAGAAAAAAAAAATCCTTTCCAGCGATACATAATGTTTTGGGGTGTGGAAAGGTCCCCCCCCCCCCCTCAATTATGGCAGATACATCAAAAATCAGACTAATTAATTAATTTAAAAATAACTAATTCGAAATTTAGAATTTGGTCTTCGAGATGCATTACACGGGGATACGTTGGATTTTTTATTCCAAGTTTCAGGTCTGTAGGTTCTGTGGGGGCTTCTGGCCAACGGGTACAAACCAACAAACAAACAAACACCGTCATATTTATATATAGAGACTAGCTTATTACCCGGCGTTGCTTATTAATACAACATAGCTAATTATAATTGTTTTTAACTTATTTCATGCCAAAATGAAATAGGTGAGCCTTAAATTGGTAATTCAGTGTTAATCGTAATCTTTGTTAGAAAATACTCTTATTTAAATGGGTTAAATTTTATCAATTTGTATGCTTTAAAGGCTTATCTCTATTACTGTATCTATTCAAAATGGATAGAAAATGGCCATTTTGAGACAAAAAATTTGAATTTTGAGCTTTTTGGATTTTTTAAAATTTTAAAACCCTACCTATGGGAATTTTAGTGCATCAAGAAACCTCTGAGCCAAGTTTGATGAAAATCCGACGAAAACTGGATTTGTATAAGGAACAAACATACAAACATACATCCATTTATATATATATATATATATATATATATATATATAGATCGTGCCGGCTATTGATGAAAAATAGAACCACAATCTAAAAATTGCTTTTTTGTGTCAGAAAATCGCTTATATTTCTGTTTTCTACTGCACACTACTTGAATGAATAACATCCGAAAACTAATTTGTAGTTGCGCGCTTAGTTAGAGCGATGTGTTAGAGACGCGAAGATCGTAGGTTCGATCCTGCGATGGGTTTTGTCTCTTTTGATTGACTTTTCTTCACTGGTTAATTTTGACCCAAATTTCCAAGAACATATAATCAAAACTGATTGTAGGCCTTAGCCCACAGTTGTCTTGTTGCATTAGAAATAGAAGAGATATTTACTCAGCATTTATAATATCTCTTATAGCTGCTTCTTTGTTGTTATTTTTTTAACACTTCTTAACACTACGAAAGAAAAGCATTATTTCATTTTATTTTAAATCGGCGAAAATTAAAATTCACTTTGTGTCTGTTTTTCGAAAAACTAGTTAAAAAAATCAAATTTTTGAATTGCTGCTGTCAAGAGCGAATAATTCGCGTAGGTTACCTAGTGAACAAACTATCTACGGAGCTTTAGTAAGGTCTCTAAAATCCTAAAAGTCCCTTTTTCTCATGAAATTGGTCTCTAATTTTCTCCTTTTTTTATTTGTAGGGGGAGAACTATAAAATTTTCAGGATTTTTTTTGTTATTTTACATTTAGTTGTGGAAAGATTATTCTTTAAAATTTAAGTTCATTTAGTTTTCTTAATTTCTAATTTTGTCACCTTTATTGAAAAACTGAGGGGTTGTATAATAAATACAAAAGGCATCAATTTCTTAGTCAAGTTTTAAGTCTTTTACAAAACTATCCTTCTCGTCTTCACAAAAATATTTCAGCTTTTATAGCAGTTAATTTTCTTTTGCACTAACATGTACTCTTGATAACAAAATGGCTTTTTTAATAACACCCTTGAAAAATGGGAAATCATATTGAGTGAATTTAGATTTTTGCGAATCTATTTTTCGCTCATTTGTTATTCGACAATAATGGAATGGCATTTTTTGAAGAATCATTTTTGTACAGGAGTGCCCCGATGGGAGGTCACTGTGACCTCCCAATAACTTTCGTATTCGGCACGTTTTGCAGACGATTCGGCAATTTAAAGACACTATTGCAACATTGAGATTATTTGTTCTTTTTAGTATTTATATTTGTTTTTTTGAAAGATGCCTAATGTTTTTTCTCACCGAATGTTTTGCACGACATGTTATGCACGACATGTGTGCATGCTTGTACTTCATCATTCGGTACAATTGGAGCTTCATTCGGCAAATTGATAATATTCCCCCTCCCAGAAATTTTAGTTCGGGACGCCCCTGTTTTTGTACAAAACTTTTTTGCTGTAATTCAAATAGGCGATCAATCAAAAAACAGATCAACACTGTTAGCATAAAAGTAAAAGCTAACTTTGTACTGGATCATTGTATGTGTATTTATCATCTAACTTCAGAGGTGACAGAGACAGACAAATTTCAATGAGCAAAATCTAGAGTTTATTTTTACAAAAACCCTTAAGCACGTTATTCGTGCATCCAGAAAACAGAAAATAGAATATACTTATTACACATGGAAGATGTTGCTGAAATCCAGTCCCCAGTAGAATTCAAAAACAGCTGAATCAACTTTATACGTTGTTTTCTTGTTGGTGGCAGTCATGACGAAAAATCGCAGTAACGAAGACTTAGGCAGGGATTCAAGTGAAACACCATTGCAATCGCTTCGAATTGCAATCGCTACTGGAAGTGAATTACATTATCATCAACTTGACTTGGCACTGACGTCACTACGGGTGGAGCCAATAAGAGCTCACAAGCAGTCAGTGATCTCCTCTTATTCGCCAAGTAGGCTATGACGTTTTATCTAGCTCGTTTTTCATAGGCAAACGTCACGCTGACGTCACGATGTTCTAATGTAATTCATTTCCAGTAGCGATTGTAATTTGCAATCGCCTGTTTCACTTGAATTCCTGCCTTAAAACACTTCTCGGGCAGACATCAGACGAACCACAACACCGGACTCAGCAACAGTCCAAGTGAGCTCCAGCCAGCAAGCGACCAATCTTCAATCTCCTATCTTCATCTGCGCATCAGTCTACACAAGTTTATGTGTGGCTCTGCTTGCTCATTTGCATGGACACGCGCATGCTGAATTTACATACAGACTTGAAAAAAAAATAATTGCATTAGTGAATTACAAATCAAACCGGTATGTAAATGCGGCTAGAATAATTGTTGAAATTTTTTTTTCTAAACTAACCACAGCCAGACCACCGGGGACAAACTTGAAACATATATTTTTTCGAGCTCTGGAGTGACAAGAACATAATGTTTGCTAACAAACCCTAAGGCAGGGATTCAAGTGAAACACCATTGCAATCGCTTCGAATTGCAATCGCTACTGGAAGTGAATGGACCTTATTCACGGTTTGGCAACGGTCTTCGTTTGCGGGTATTTTTATCCAGTTTCCACAATCTTGATTGGTTCCAAATCTTAAATTTCGTCTGCTAGGCTCGGTCAATACCCGCAATGACGTCACATGAATAAGGTCCATTCCATTACATTATCATCAACTTAACTTGGCACTGACGTCACTACGGGTGGAGCCAATAAGAGCTCACAAGCAGTCAGCGATCTCCTCTTATTCGCCAAGTAGACTGTGACGTTTTATCCAGCTCGTTTTTCATAGGCAAACGTCACGCTGATGTCACGATGTTTTTATCAAGAAGCGTTCTAATGTAATTCATTTCCAGTAGCGATTATAATTTGCGATCGCCTGTTTCACTTGAATTCCTGCCTAACAGTGACTGGAATTCCTGACAACAAAGGATATAACTAACGTCCTAACTGTTGAATAATTTGGACAAAGTCTTTTTGGTTGTGCTTCACTCTTAAAGAATTACTTGAATTGTGTTGTTTCTGTATCAAAAACTGTTATGGCAAAAACATTTATTTGGAACTAAAATTCCATGCATGTTCTTCTTTCGCAGTTCGTCAAATCAATTTTTTTTCGTAAGAATTTATAGTCTGTGGGCCAAGTGCAAATATCGTTCAGGTTCGTTTGCCAATCTTAGGGACTACGAGAACTTGCTTGAAATCTATTAATATTGATGTACTCAATCGAAAAATCCAATGTTCCCAAGCGGAACTTGTCTCATTAAGTTTTAATTAGTAATTGAAACACGAACTCTTTTCCTTGGCCTGGTCACTCTTTCACTACAGACGTTGTCCCTAGGTGGCGCTATTGCACAAAATATTTGCAATCTAAAATTTTAATAAACAGTTTTTCAACCATAATTTTACTTTTTTACTCGATTTTGCATTTCAAAATATATTAATACGTTTTGAATCACTCACTTTTTTCGCTGTGTGACTTAATATAAAATCAAAATCGAACATTGTATCAATCCGCCAGGCGTTTCAGATATTCTCATTCTTTATTTTTGATCAAAGAGCGCCAGTTCGCGCGGTTTCGTTTCGCGTCGCTGTCTTTTATGGCTTGATATCCCGTTTTGGCGATGTTTCACAAAGAGCAACTTTTAGTGGAACGACATTTTTGTTTTTCGTATTTTTTGCCGTACGGGTCTTATACGGCATAAATTTAAGATTAATTAAAATTGGGGGATTTAATTTAAAATTGGGTGTGTCTTACACGGCGAAAAATACGGTAATACTAGCTGCCAGGGCAGCTAGATTAGCTTCCTGCGGCATGTTGATGCATAACGTCTCCCCTCTCTAACTTTTAACTCATTCTGAAGTTATATTATTTGATATAATTTAATGTTCATTCGATTTCAAGACATACCACGCACGTGGCCCGGCGTTGCACGGGCACTTCGTGCCTTGAAAGTAGTGAGAAAAATTTCAAGAAAGTACTCCCCGCCAAGGCGGCTCGCTAATAGGCGCTTCACGCCTTTACTTTTTTCCTGTATAAAAAATCATTCGAATTATTGAGATGCTTCGCGCTTTCAAGATTTTGAGGAGAGTTTCAGTAAGTTCAGCTCGCTCAAAGAAAAAAAGCAGACATAGACACTCAGTTTTTAATATAAGTAGATGGCTTTTCAACAAATGAATGTTTCAAAATATTACAAGTTGCTAGCGATAAAAATTCTACGTAAGTGGCCCGCTTATGAGTTTCGTGTTTGATTTAGTTAAGCCTTCATTCAAAATTCTCATTATCATTGTTAGCACTGTTTCATAGCAATGACGGTTTGCAAGAATGGATTTCATATTTAATCATTTATTAGGCTTAATCGCTTTAAACTTGACTACTTATTAATTGATATCTTCGCTAATTAAAATCGTATAATTATATAGATTGAAACTAAAGAAGCCTGAAAAATTACCTATCTATCGGTACCTGGTTCGACTTTCAATTCATTGGCGTTCAGGAGAAAGAAGCGTGACATAGAAAGAAAGATAGTTAGAAAGAAAGATAGTTAGAAAGATACTCAGTTTTTAATATAAGTAGATTGCGTTTTTTACGCTGCTATTTTGAATACCGTTTGATTTTTCAAAATTTTAATTAAATCTTATAAAATTGAGTGTTTATTGCTTTTGCTACATAACTTGCAGTCGTGAAAGGAGTTAGTGTAGGAAATAGAGATTAAATAAGAACCAGTTTAGACATTTTTTGTTGCTGCTTTATTTCTAAAACATAAATTAACTATTACTGTTTTTCAGAAATCCAATACTTATAAAATCACAGGCCCGTCATTTGGGGGAGGGGGGGGGAGTCAATTCCTCTCCTTCCCGGCTTTGAAAAATCAATTTACATGTAAGCGGGCGTGGTTTTTGTCATTTTTGGTGCAATTTATATTGTGTATGCAGTGTTTGCCCCGGCTCCCCTGGAAAAATTTGAAATAGCTTGTGTAAATACATATAGGATATATAAGCAAGGGCGGATACAAGAGAGGGGCAATGGGGGCGATCGCCCCTCCCTTGAGGGACTCTTCCACAGCGGTTCTTAGATTTTGAAGTTCAAAAAAGGCAGTTTTAGTTGATTTTTGATGATATTAAGAGAAAGGGTAAGGATTCGGAGCTCTGATCTGGAAATTTTTCAAAATGGAAGACCAAAACATTTGTAACCAACATGTATTATCAAGGGTGCATGGAGAAAAAAATGGGCAAGTAAGAAAAAAAAACTCAATCGCCTCTCCCTTGGAACATTTCTGGATCCGCCCTTGTATATAACGGACTGATTTGTAACCACGAATAAGTAAGTTTTGAACGACGTCAATCGTCGCCAAATATGATGCGTGACTTTTTCCGTCAATTTTGAGCTTTTAAAAGTAATACATATTGTATGATGTGCTTTAATAAGTGTAATTTAAAATTTTAAATGAAACCATTAAGATCATGACAGGACCTATAGTCTGTGGGCCAAGCACCGATATCGTTCACGTTTGTTTACCAATTTTAGGGACTACGGGAACTTGCTTGAAATCAACTAATAGTGATGTACTCAATCGAAAAATACAATGTTCCCAAGCAGACCCTGTCTCATTAAGTTTTAATTAGTAACTAAAATAGGGACTATATTCCTTAGCCTGTTGGCTCATTCACAACAAAAATTGTCTCTAGGTGGCGCTGTTGCACAAAATATTTGCAATTTAAAATTTCAATAAACAGGTTTTCTACCCTAGTTTTTCTTTTTCATACGATTTTATGTTGCAAAATATATTAATAAGTCATAATACTTACTTCACGTCTTTTGTGATTCAGTTACTAAGAAAATCACAAAAATGTATCAATCCACATTTCCGCTTGTTCTTAATCTCGTTGTTTCGTTAATGGCACTATATAATCCAGTCAATGAATACATTATAGAATGCATGGAATATGCGAGAGTATTTGACTACAGAATATTGTTAGGGGTAGTTAGTAAGTTAATATACTGAAAGTCCCCGACCCTGGGGGGTGAGCTAAAGGTGGGGGGGGGGAGGAGGAAGCAAATTTTGGGTTTCTCGAAAAATCGCGGAAAGGGTGGGAAAAATTGGTTTAAAATAAAAATTCAAGCTAAACAAACTTCGTATAACATTGTTTCTACACATATTTGTCGAATTTTCAATAATTTTCCAGGTGTATATTGTGAAAAAACGAGAAATTTCGGAAAAACTCAATTTTTGTCAAGCAACGTTGAATGGTTCTATTTTAAAAAGGGAGACAGCTTGATTGCGAAAATGCACGATAGCAGCATTTCCACGTACTCCGATATTATTTTATTTTTATAGAAATGATAAGGAAGAGAAAAAAAATCACCAACACAAATCAACACCTCAAATATACGAATGTAACGAAAAACAAAACAAAACAAAGAAAAATCCCTTCTCATTCCTTATCTCTCTTATCACAATCACCCCCTGTTTCATAAAATCGGTTGAGACCTGACGCATGCGCGAATTCGAGGAAGGTCGCCGAAAAGAATATCAAACAGTATCTATATATCCATCTATATGTACATATAAATATATAGGCAGAGACAGACATATATATATGATATTTAACGCAATTATCCGCCCCTAGAATTCCATTTTCGCATATTTTGCCATCTATCTTTAATGGCCTGTAAAAAACTAATGAGACAATATTTTTTTGGGAACATTGTGTTTTTT
The DNA here is from genome assembly GCA_038373865.1 of Uloborus plumipes. Taxonomy (NCBI): domain Eukaryota; kingdom Metazoa; phylum Arthropoda; class Arachnida; order Araneae; family Uloboridae; genus Uloborus; species Uloborus plumipes. The sequence goes on along the minus strand of JAXGGA010002209.1, from coordinate 14,151 downwards.
TCATCTGTAGACTCTAAGGATTCAGAAAAATATCACATTTCGTAGTCCCCGAAGTTGGCAAACGAAACCATGTTTCTAAGCATCTTTTCTGCCTTCGGCCCACAGACTATTACTGTTAAGTGTTGTATATATCAAAGCTCAAAATGTTAGTTGACCGATTCTCTTGATTGTCGTTGTGTTTGTGTGTCAATACCGACAAAATTGTTGCACTCATTAAAAAAAAAAAAAGAATGAATTAAATAAGTTATCTTTGAAATTAATTTAGATAATGAGGCAAAAAACGTCAAGCATTTTTCTGTGTAAGCCTTCATTATGCTATCAAACTTATTTTAATACACACACACACACACACACATATATATATATATATATATATATATATATATATATATATATATATATATATATATATATACATATATATATATATATATATATATATATATATATATATGGGCGATTCTCTGTAAACTGGTAATTGGCTGTCCGGACTGAGTATTTTAAAAATAATAAAGTGTAAAAAAGTAATTATCGCTCTTAATACAAGTAAAGCATTAATACTTTGCGGCCCAATTGTATTTAGAGTGATAACAATTTAATTGTTTTTTCTAGAAATAATCTAAGCGCCAAAAACAATACGTATTTCTAAAACTTAAAATTGTCATGTAAATACTGTCCGAAGTTTTTTCAAACAGTCCCCTGCAAAAAATTCAAAGCTGTAATACGAAAAATCTATAACTTTTGCAAATTCTTTTTGGCGTGAAGCTTAAAGTAATCGGTGTGAATTTGCTGAAATCGCCGAGAACGGTGATGAAACGCTACTTTGCTTAGTTTGAGAGCCACATTTGTGATGAAAGTATGCATCAGGGTCGTTGCGAAAACAGTCCTCTGAGAAGTGATTTTATCAATGTCAATTAATTTAATTATAAAACATATTAGTTATTATGTCAACGATTTGTGCATAAATTGATAGGTAGTCTCGTAACTAATTATTTTCCAATAGTTTTGCAGATATTACGCAACAAAGAGCAAAAACACAGTCACCTGGCACAGTCCCCTGCCTAGTTATACTAGGCGGGGGACTTACCCCCTATCATGATTTATCAAAAACAAACTTCAATTGACCTTCGTTCAAACCAAAGTAATAGATTCATTTTCTGAGCAATAGTATTATAATTATACCAACATTTCGAAAAACCGTGCTCAGACAGATTTCGTGTGAAAAATAACGAGTTTACAGAGAATCGCCCATATGTATGTTGTTATAATTTTGCAAAAGTTTTTTTGCAGTTCATATATGGACAAAAATAGGTTATCTCTCAATGAGTTGTAAATGTGTTAATTGGAATAATCAAAATTTAACGGAATGAAAACAATTGAAAATTAGAAAAACATTTTTAATGTTTTTGAAAAAAAAACATGAAAACATTTGAAAGATAACATGGGGGGCTACTTAATCATCAGAGAGCAGAAGCAGCGGTTAAAACGTTTACTCTGAAAATTTCAAAAAAAGTTGATTAAAAATAAGTCAACCACAAAATTATTCTAAAACAATAATTACGCAAAACTTGGGGCTTTTTGAATCAGTAAATGTATTATTTCTGCTACAAAATCAAAGTTGTTATTAAATATGTGTAGAAAGAGTTTGAATCGGAAAAGCAGACAAATTAAGTAAACAATCCCCTGCTTTTATCTACAAAGGAAAGAAATTGATTCGAAAAAGAAGACTCCCATATCCGAGAACCAGCAAACACAAAAAAAAATCGTTTTCCAAACACGGTCCAATTTCATTCCTGGTCTAACTAGCTCACATCCAAGAGACGCTGTTTCAATTGGACTTTAGGCGGGGCCTCCGCGAGAGTGCAGGGAAAGCAGCTCCGCTGCTTCTTCGGGCCCGGTACTGAAGAATGATGACTCATGCTAAGCGATGGGAGAAACGAAACATCGTCCTCTCGTGATGTGCAGAGTTTTCGCGTCAGAAGGAAAATGTTATTTAGAAGGGAAATTCTGTAAAATTATTTTCCATCAAAGGTTGAATATATTGATTGAGAACCCGATTTTCTGACGATATTAATTCTTTTGGATAAAAAAATCCTTTACCTTCCAATTACATAAGTATACAATATAATTTTAATAAACAAATAACCAAGAAATTATCTTTCTTGTTCACAACAAAAGAATTTTTAAACTTAGAAGAAAAAAATCATGTACTACTTTTACATATAAACTATGATTAAGTTAATATTTGAAAGCTTTTTTTTTTTTTTTTTTTTTGATTAATCTAAGTGAAGCAGAAATTGAGATGTCATATATCACAAGTAGTAAAACATAAAACATGTTATCGAAAAATACTTCCAGACATTATGTGATTTCAGTCAATAAACAAGCCATATTAAAATCAGGTTTATTAACACGTGCATTGAAAATTTACAAGTTCATAACAAAATATTAAAAATTATAACTTAAAATTTCAGGTATACTAGATAGTGCAGTTACTTTTTTTAACAGTTTATAGATGCAAGAACTTGTCATTTGTATTTAAAAATATAATAAGAAATTTGGATGTCAACTTCATAAACAGATCAAAATTTGCACGATGGTACTAGGTAACAGAGCAGTACACTTTCTTTTTTTTGCCCTTAGAAGAAACAAAAAAATCAATTTTGGCAATTGTATAGTTGTTTAAAAATATATTGAAAAATGTAGGAATAAACTTTATAAATAAATCATACTTTGTACAGTGGCAAACATTACATTCTTCTGTACTACAAAGATTAAGCTAGGAATGTTTTAATAGGATATGAATGTTGTTTTTCTCGTCCGCTGTTTGCAGAAAATATTATTTAATAGTTTTGCTCAGATTCATTTTAAGTTTTTCCAAAACGTTTCTCAGAAAAAACATTTGCGAAAGCCGATTAATATTATTTGGTTATCCAGGGATATTAATTGATTAAGCGGGGATTTTTAACATTGCGTCTACAGGGAAATAATCAGCTCTGGAATATTTTACTCGTCTTAGAGGGTTATTCCTTTATTCATTACCTGATTAAGAGGGGCTGACAGTATAACAAAAATTTACTATTAATAACCGACTTTTCACAGAAAAAATTAGTTTATCATGCGCGACACAGGTAGTTGATTATTTTTTAATGTAACTGATTTATGTTTTTATTTTGTCATTATTTATTTATTCAGTGAAATAATAAAAAAAGGAGTCATCAGAAAAATATTTAATTTTTACTTTGCCCATGCAAAAAAAAGAGAAAATTATCCACCTTTTTATAAATCTTTTGGTGAATGTATAAAATCAGTGCCAAAAACAAAAAATATTTTAATGCAAGTTTTATTTAAAAATACATTGTTCTTTCGATATGAACTGTGATTTGCAAAACAAATTTCCAATAATTTATTTTAAAAATGTAAGTTATTTTAGCTATTTTACTTTGTCCACAGTTAAATTGTTAATTGAAAATTCGAATATCTATATTTTAATTAAGTTTTTGAAACCAACAAAAAATGAATGAAGAAGGAATCACTGTGTTTTGGATAAATCATTGCATTTATCAAACATAAAAAGTATTATGATTATGTTAATGTTAAAATACCGAAATTGCGGATTGTCAATTCGATGGAGATCAAAGTCGAAAAGAAAGAAAAACTTAACCAAAGCTCATTCAACTTAATGTAACATTTAAAAAAGTAACAAAATTAACTTTTTTCACCGATTTCGCATTCAAAAATTTTCTTATGCAGCATTAAGAGTAACACCGATGTAAACATCACGTTGTCTTGTCCATCGCTTAACGACACGGAACGCTAAAGCGCCCTCTAGTAGTACCGGGCCCGTCTAGTCTCTTCTCGGAGGCCCCGCTTTAGGCGTTTGTTTATCATAAAAGCTATAGGAGCAACATGTCGCCAAATGCAATAATTAGGGAGGACATTACACATATCGTACTTGACGCATGGAATTCTTGAAAAGATTAGCATAGTGAAAAATAAACTGTGAAGGATAGTTAACCCCTTCAGTCGGAATTATGAAATAGTTAACCAAAAATGTTTTTATTTGGTACACAAAGTACTATGGCTAAGAACATCTCACAAACAAAATTTCAAGCTTGTAAGTAAAAAATTAAAAGAGTTATGACGTGTCCAATTTTCCAGATTTTGAAATTAATATTTCAGAAAAAAAAGTGTGTGAAATATCACACAAACTTTGTCGTAAAATATTCTCCAAACAATAACAAAACATAATATATTTGGATGAATCCTAGTTTAAGGTCCGGCGATAAATTATTAAATCTGGCAACCACAGAATTATCATTGGATGATTGGATTGTTTGACGATTTTAAGCTAAATGAATTGCAACCTTAAGCCACAGTCTGAAAAAAATCGCCAAACCCGGACCCTAAAGTAGGATTTTACCCATAATATAAGCATTTGAAATGATAAATAAAAGATCATACAATTTTAGAAAATTCAGAAAAAAAGCAACTTTTTTCGGCGAGAGTGCATGGTTGGAAAAACAACCCAATCCCAGTTTCTCAATCCATTTTTGGGAATGTTGCCAATCCCAAAAGCAGAAATTTTTGTTCAGATAATAACAAGCAGATTGCAAATTGTTAACTACAAAAAAAATCAAGTAATTAAGTCAATTATTAAATGATTAGCAGCTGTTCAAAGCTGATGTCCGGTATACCGGACAATAAGTCTGAAGGGGTTAAGAAAAACAGCAGCAAATTTGAAAATTTGTTAATCAAAATCGCTAGTGTTATTACAGATTTTTTAGAATCTTGAAATTTGTCCTGGAATTATATTGATGAAAACTTTTTAATGCAAATTAGTGAACGAATGCTAATACAGTATGAATCTTGTAAAGAAGTTAAAATTTTCTATTTCTGAACGAAATGTCGAGAAATGTCGAATTTCTCGACATTTCGCTCAAAATTGTAAATCAAAACATTTTTCTGGATATTTATGACAAAAGAGAAAATTTTAACATCTATATAAGAAGCATCTCAGATAGCTATGTGTGAATAAATATAAAAGCAGATTGCTAAATACGTCTAGAAATCATGATTTATCAATATGCTATGTGGGTTTGTTTGTTTGGATGTATGTAACTCTGAATAAAAGCAACACCTCCTAAATACTAATAATTAGTATTTAGGAGGCGTTGATAAAAGATAAAATTCACGTTCTTTGCAAATGTATAAGTAATATATTCAATACTTTTATTAATACTAATGGCTAAACTATATCACATGTTGATGTATTGTAATTTCCGTAAAATGAGTTGTATAGGAACAGCGGGGTCAATCGGAACAAAACTTCCCAACCGTACAAAGAAATTCTTCATAAATATACTATTGGGTATTTTTCGCCATGAATTTTTTTTTTTTAGAAAGGTAAGATCATAGGAAGTAGGAAAAAAATACTTTTGTCAATCTGGCAACGCTACTGGCTTCTAAAGAGGGCTGCACGTTGAATGCTAGAAAACATCACATTTTCATAGACTGCAAAACTTCATATGCAAGAACAAACCTTCTTATATTTAAAAAGTATGAGTGGTATGTTTCAATTATACATGTATCTGAACAACAGAATACCACATTAGAATTTACATTTTTTATAAATTGTGTCATAAAAGTGAAGAATTCTGAAAAATGCCATGGGAAAAAAATTTGCGGTGTGAATCGGAACACTTAGTTCTGTTGTTCCAATTCAAACTTATTTGAAGGAAATTGTTTGAAAAATCAAGATTCTAACCCCAATTCTTCTAATCAAGACAGGGACAAGGATTTATTACTGTTTATCCCTTCTCGTGAGCAACTAGATCTTAGAATGACAAAAGTTACAGATTTCAAAAGATTTTTTCTCCAGGAGACTTTTTTTTACTTAAAATAAAAGGGAGAAAGTCACATAGACTTTATGCAGTAAACGTCCAGCACACAGACAGTGATGAATAAGCGAAAAAATCTTTCAGGACAATCCCCGAAACCCAGAAATTTCAAAAAACTAAAGAAAAGGCAGAGTTCATCCCAGGAGATGTTATGAAAAAACTTAAGATAAGTCACAATTGCTAGTTTTAAGGACAAGTACATATTTGTGGACGACATGAGTGACTTCCATTCATGTTAAATCTTTGCATTTCAATTTAAAAGCTTTTCTTAAAATTACTTTTCATTTTTCATAAGTTCAAAATTATTTTGAATTTTCACAAATTATAAACGTTTACTGGTACTGAAATTATACATTTATTTGACAGTAATTATCTGTTCTTATTCTCCCCCATCAATATTACTCATATTTGTGAGACCTATTACAGATTAAATTGAAAAAAATAAAAATTTTAACAAGTGTTCCGATTGACCCCTATCAGCGGGGTGATTCGGAACACCCATAATTTGCTATATATTTTAATAATAATTGCTCAAAATCTTTTGTCTTTGCTTGGAATATCAAAAGTAAAGCAAGACCGAAGTTTTTACCCAAAAAATCAAATTAAAAAAAAATCTTTTAACTGCTTTTTTTACAATCAAAGCTGAAAAGTGTTCCGATTAACCCCATTTTACGGTACATGTAAACTTAGCGGATGTTCCATAGTTTTGAAAATCAGAGGGAAATCAGTTAGAGTTAGTATCAGTTTATCATGAGTTAGTATCAGTTTATCATGAAATATAGTTTAACCTTTAGTATTAATGACAGTATTCAGTACATTACTTTCATAATTGAAAAGCACGTGAATTTTATCTTTCATTCAGAGTTATTATTTCGATTTACTCTAAAAGTGTATTTTTTAGTTTTTAGCCTACTTTCCCGTTAAAAATAAAAGAAAGACGAAAAAAGTATTAAAAGTAGCTTAATGCATCGAAAAAATATCGCCAAGTCCAAAAAATATCGCCAAGTTAAAAAAAATATCGCCAAGTCCAAAAAATATCGCCAAGTTAAAAAAATAAAGAGGTAAAATGAATATCGAAAAATTAAAAATTTGAAAGTAGGGTATTGAGATGGGGAATTTGTGTGTCGGTCGGTCTGTCGGTCGGTCTGTCGGTCGGTCGGTCGGTCTGTCTGTCCCCCCCTAATAACTTTTGAATGAACATTCCGATTTGGACAAACTTTTTTTTGTTGGAAAGATCTCGGCGGGTACAGCTCATTCCCATATTTGATTTTTTGATTTGAACAATTTTTGGTTCAACTTTGAGCCGTTCAAATAACCGGTCCCGCGATACTAACTTTTTAATGAACAGTCCGATTTGAACAAACTTTTTTTTGTTGGAAAGAACTTTTCAAGGATACTTCATTCCCGTATTTACATTTCCGATTTGAACAATTTTTCATTCAACATTGAACCGCTCAAGCAAGCTGTCACCCCTAATAACTTTTGAGTAAACAGTCCGAAAAAAAATGACTGACTGTGCAGACGATTTTTTGTTTATTTATTCATTTGTTTTATTGAATTTATTATTATTATTATTATTATTTTTGGCAGACGATTTTTTTTGTAACAAAAATGTTTCATTCACTAGGGCATTTTATTCTTTATTTATATTTAACAACTGGCAACGGATTAAAAGTGAAATTCGAGACATTTTATCAACGGACGAGTTTTTTTTTCTTTTTTTTTCTTTTTTTTTTCTTTCTTTATAAAATGTGTTTTGATGTACTTTGTACTTTTAATTTTTTTTTGAAAACAATTGAGGAATTTTTCTACGGAAGAACTGTAACAGTTACATTCTTTAAAAGGTGCGACAAAACTTTATTTATTCATTTATTTACTTTTTATGTGTCTATTTCATCTGATGAGAGAGGTATATTTTGCTTTTAAAGGTATGTTTGACATAATTTTTAGTCTTAGATAATCAAGAGAATAATGATCAGATGCTAGAATGCCGATGTCGATGTACGGGAAAGTAGGCTCGTTTAGTTCTTGACAGAACTTCTTGTTTAAAACTATATTTAGGATTATTTATTTGTTTTTGAAAAGAAAGTTTTCTGGTAACAGTGCATTGCTGTAATTTTGACTTTGTCGTGGAAGGGGTTCCAATCCCCCGACTCCCATTCACTATACGCCACTGGCTCTATGAAAGAGAAAGAGAGAGAGAGAGAGGATGCAACTTTCCGGGATGCCGGGATCCAACAAGTCCGGCATCCACGAAAGTAAACCTGGCACGGCGCCAGAGCCTCCATCCGGCGGCGCTGACGTCGTGTACCACGTGCATATCCAGATTTCCTCTTTCTCCCCGCTCCTCTCTCTCTCTCTCTCTCCTCTCCTTTCGAGAGAGGCAAAACATGGAGTCTCCGTGATGTACCGCAGCGGCATGTCGCCCCTTTTCTTCTCTTCGCTTCAGTTCTCTCCCCTCTCTCTGTTGCAGATGTCCGACGACGACCGCCTGTCCCTGACCACCGCCGTGAGCGACGAAGAGGAGGCGGCCGCCTCCGACCCGCGGGCCGGGGCCGCGGCCTACGGCTCCGGAGCCCTTGGCGGCGGCGGCGGCAGGTCTCGGTCCGGCGCCGCCGCCGCCTCTTTCAACTGCACGGGAGCTGTCAGGAAAGCGGGGTGAGTACTGCACCACATACTGACTCTACCACTTCCTCTCCTCTTCGTTTTCCAGAATGGGGAAAGTTTTTTGTGTGCAGCGATCCCTTCCCGAGTCCCCGGATCTTCTGCGCATCTCTGGGAGCTCTCGCGCGACTATCGGCTGGGCAGGGGAGGGTGGAGGAGGGTTTCGATTCCGCGCAGACTCCTCCGATGTGACGTAGAGCACTTCCGACGGACTGGTCGACCGATCCCTCATTTTTGCTCCGTCTTGTTTACCACAGTTGGAAAAACTTTTGCAGGAGTCTCTTGTTGAATCGCAAAGAAAAACTTCAGAAGCGTTAGCAAAGAGCTACTTTTGGCAAATCTAAGTTTTTTTTTTCACCATAAGGGTTCATTAAAAGGTTTGCATAAGAAATTTAGTTTCCCTTTCCGTCATATGTTGTTGTTGTTGATGTGTAGTGCCAGCTAGATTGGCAATTTGGGGTGAGCCTTTTCCAGCCGTACCGTCATTTGCTGCGAAGTCCGACTTCCACAGTACACACATGCCATAGGGACCCGATTATAAAATAGGCAACCGTTCAAGTCACAGCAACATATTCGCACGAAGAAAGAACAGGAGACAGAAAGTACATCCATGCCAGAGTCGAGATTCTAACTCGGAACCTCTTCTTGCTTGTCAGACTTGTTTCTAACCACTAGACAAGTTGCCTGGCTTTGCCCCGTCTTGTTTAACATAATGGAATTGCTGTAGACTTTTGTTGAATCTCAAAGCAAAACTTAAGAAGTTTTATATAAAAGCTAGTTCGGACAAGACAAGCAAAAAAAAAAAAAAACAAATTCCAGTATCCAAAGGGTTATGTTAAAACTTTCCATAAAAATTTTAGTTTCTCTCTTCTGTCATAAATCTGAATGATTTAAATCTTTTTTTAAAGTATTTAAATAGCTGTTGCGACAATTTATTGCTGAGTGATAAAGAGAAAATTCTTACGTGCAATAGAAAATAGTTTGAACGAATAAAGTAAAAAATTGAATTTTTCTATGAAATTTTTACTTCTCCATCTCCGATTTTAATCTGAATGAATCTTGCTCAAAGTATTTGAAAAGCTCTTATTGCATCAATAAGAAAAAAAACGTTCTTATGCTTAATAGAAAGACAATTTATGGGTAAATTAATGGAAAAATTTAAATTTCTTACTGCAACTGTTTATTATGAAACTTGCCAATGAAAGTTTTATCCATGTCTCCGTCTGGTATTAAATCTGAGTAAATGAAATCTTCTAGTTTAAAGTAATTGAACAGCATTTTTTTTTTTGCTGCTACATGAATAGAGTTTTAAAGCTCAAAAAAACAACAGTTTGTGTAAATCAAGCTGAATTTGACAAAAAAGTTCTTAGAGTTTGAAAATTTACAAAAGTTTTCATAAACTTTTAATTTTTCTCTCTGGCTTATGATCTTCATGTTTGCCTCCTTTAAAAAATTCTTACTACAATCTTTTGTTGCGTCATGAAGAAAAGGCTCTGAAGCTTAATCAGACGCCATAGTTTGAGCTAATAAGGAGAGAGAAATTGATTTTTTTTATGCTGAAAGCGTGTGTTGTCGGAATTCTATACAAAACGAATTTCTCTATCTTTCCCAATGGTACTACTTGGCGACACTGATGACTTACTGTTTAAAGTATTTGAAGAACTGGCCTTTACCCCATCATAAAAGAAGGGGTCTGATGCTCAAAGTCAATTTAAACAAACCAAGCAAAAAATGAAATTTCTAAAAGTGTTTGTTGTAAAACTTTCCTTGAAATTAGAAATTATCTTCGATTTTAACTGAATGAATGAAATCTTCTTTTTGAACTCTTTTGATTTTACAATCTCTTATTGCAATCTATAGCGAAAAAAATACCGCAGTTCAATAACGAATCAAATTGACCAAATCAATCACGAAAATTGAAGCTTCTAGAGCTAAAAAAAGTTTATAGTAAAATTTTTCCAGGAAACTTTGTTTTCTCTCACTGGTTTTATACATTCTGTTTTAATGGGATGAAATAGTCGAATATCAAGGAAGCTAAGATTTACGAAGCTGCCCCCAAACCCTCTCCCCTGTAACCCACATGCTCTTTCTTGTTTAGCAGACTGGTGGTTTCGCTCATTCCTTGGAACCAAAAATGGCGGAGGAGTCGATTCCCCATCTATGGTTGTCTGACGGTGACGTATCGAAGAGTTGCGATTGCGATGTTCCAACCGAAATAAAAGTTTTTGTTTTTGCTCGCATGTTTTCATTCAGGAGAATCGCCCATTTGCGAAACCTCGTTTGAGTAAGAAACGTAGCCGACTTATACTTGAGGAATTCGAGGCCGTATATTCACGAGTTGGAATTCTATGACAGTAGAAAAAATTGGATTGCACTAATTATTTACTACAACTTCTCTGAAACTCTGTGAATCAGAATCATATAACAATTGATGCACAAGACTGTTCTTATTTAAATCATTGAAACAAGTATTAAGAAAGCAAATTATTTTTTATTTGAAACTCCCTGGATTATTTGGAAGGTAAAGGTTATTATTTGAAGGGTCAGGGGGGAAAACCACGGTAGTCCACTTTTTGTTGAATTTAAACTGATGCTAGCACCTGTTAGAAAAATAAGTGTAATTTCGTTTAGTATATGCAATATTCGTGAAAAAACACTGTAGTCCATGTATTATTGTCATTTTAGAACAAGTATACTGGGGAAGTTTATGAGTTCGTAAAGTTTAAATTTCGTTTTTCTCAAAATGAATCAAATGTGACTACCGTGGTTTATGCCCCTGTCCCTTCATTTGTTTTTCGTATTTCTTTTATTATTCGATATTTTAATCATGTAATGTGTTTCAGTGGAAAACTGAAAATGCTGTTTCCATCAAAATTATGATCGGTGGAAATAGTAGTTGTTATAGTTCATCACAACCAAAAAAACTCAATAAAGTAATTTTCAAAAACAGAAATGACACACACAAACAAAACATGTGTTTTCAATACTTGTAATCGTACTATTTATGAAGATAAATATGTTATATGCTGGTTTGCTCTCTATTTACAGAAAATATGAATCATCAGCAGCCAATATTTATCTAAAGATAGATTTAGGGTACAAGTTGTCCTCATTCTCAGCAAAACCGCGTATCACTAAACGGTGAACTACACGAAAAGGTACGAGCTGTCAAATACAGCCTACAGGAACGAGGCTGTTCTATAGAAGAACCCTTCTATAGCCCTGCTACAGGAATTCCTTTAAATTATCTGTAATTCATACAGCCCAAGATCGTTTTGAATAGACCTTGTTTCGTAATTTTCTTTATAAAAAGGGATACATAAGGGAAAAGAAAAAAAATCTTTTTTTTGTTCATTTACGAAATTAAATCTTTTGAATAGAACTGTTGCTGTTCTTTAAAATGTCCTTTTGCATTATTTACATAACAAAAAATCTTAAATTATTTTTATAGAACTCGTACTTTGTTTTTCTTTACAAAAAAGAGAAAGAAAGAATGATAAACAGGAAAATATCTTTTTTTTTTTTCTACACAGCAAAAAGTCATAAAACTTTTTAAATAGAACTCGTACTGCGTTATTCTTTATCTAAAAAGAGTGAGAGGGAAAATAGCATGTTAAGCTCATTCTTCTGAAAATCAACAGGTCTTATCTGTATCTTAGTATCTTAGTAGTTATCTTCCGAATCGTTATATGATTTCATCTGTAGGCAGTAAAATGCTCCTATTATTGGTATTAGGTGTCGAAATAAGATTTGTTGACCACCAAAAGGGCCAGATTGTCCAAAAAATGATTTAGTTTGCTCCAATGAAATTCTTAATTAGTTTCTAGGATTTTTAATATGAGAAAAATATTACTTTTTTATACACTCTTTAATTTTGTGTCGTACTGACTTGAGAAATACAGTATCTTCCCCAGAATATCGTTATTTATAAAATTCATTTCTGTGTTAAAGAAAATAAAAAATGAAATATCTCATAACCCTAAATACAGTTTGAAATTGTATATGGGTTAGGTTAGAGCCGCTATATAGACAGGCCGACGCATCAAGATTAAGTTTCACCACTTTGGATCCAATTCCTTAACTTTTACTTTCAAATTTTCATTGTTGCGGAGTAGGGTTACCAGAAAAAAGTTTTGGCACATTGCTAAGCTTTGCCAAATTCACGTGCCGCTAATAATTGCTCACAGTGAAAAATTATCAAAACGCGATTACTGGCCAGAAAAGACAACCTCTCAAACACACAAACACGCGCTGGATCCAAAGTGGTGAAACTTAATCTTGATGAGCCGGCTCGTATATATAGGGGCCTTAGCTTAGGTATAAGATTATTTAGAAGTGAGACAATTACCATTTAAACTTCTTAATTCGCATTCATCACTGAATAAAAACCAAAAAATCGTAATTTTCATTATATTTAATTTTTTTAGAAACGTTTCGTGAGAAAAATCTAAAAGTTTTTAGCCCTTTGAAAAGCTATAGATACGTCACAAAAATAAATACAAGAAAATCCTTAATTCATTTTATTCTGAAAACATCGGTTTCAACTAATACGCAATATGCTTTTGATCAACTTTCTGAAAATATGCAATGTAAGTTTTTAATACTTATTCAAGATTGAATTACGGACGAATTACAAAATGCATCATTTTAATATGACAAGTAAAAAATTGAACTTTATGAAGGTTCTAAAGAGCAAATTAAATTCTAGACGGGAAGCAACCCATATTTTTAGATCTCGACAAAAAAGAAGAAAAAAATCCCGATAGACCACTTAAAGTATCAAATTCCGTCTGGAAATGTTTTGCAATTTACTTCCTGTACCGATATGAGTTATAATAGCTTTTATAATACAAAAGCTAATGCTCGGCAGAGACCGGTATGAAGAAAAGTTTAGTTTTAAAACCCCGAACTGCTCACTGCAAAAGCAAAACATATCATATAGCAAGTTTATTTTGAAAAAAGCTTTTAAAAGCGCTTTTACACTGATGACGCAAGTAGAAGAAAGCCTTAAAAAAACATGCATTATGTGGAAAGTTTCAAAGCCCAAAACTCACTCATCTTTACTTGCTTCAGTTTAGACTTGAAAATGGCGCTTGTTAACTTTATAAGGGACTAACTTTATAATAGCTGTTATATAGCCTTCGGTAGAAATAACGCCCACTTTTCAAAAATGAATAAAAGACAAAGAACGAAAACCAGCTGAATAGTTCATTAACACTAGTAAACAACACTGTTTACCTTTTATGTTAAATTACTGTCTAATATTTTTTCGCGAGTCCTCCGTTGCATCTGCACGCGCCAAGTCTCTTCTGACTTTCTTCAAATAGGGGGGGGGGGGAATGCAACGAGGAAGTAGCAAGCGAACAAAAACGGAAGGCATCGGGAAGTGCGCATCTTAAACCTATCTCCCCTTTTTCAAATGGAAGCGTTCGTGGCTGCCAGGCGCACAATACGCAAACAGACAGTAGCTGACCCGTGCGAAGAGTTCGTCATTAAGGAATAGAAAAACACGTTTTTTTTTTTTTTTTTTTTTTTTTTTTTTTAAGTAATCGTGTATATAACAGCAAAACTGTGAGTTATTTGTTTA